>BLSH010366599.1:69716-85712 GCA_018402905.1 Glandirana rugosa
ACGTCTCCCGCCCGGGCTCGTACTGCAGTCAGCCTTCCTCCCATCTGGGCCCTCTGGGCCATTCAGTAGATTCGTGGCACACCACGAGAATTTCTCTGTGACTCCGGCTCCCCTCTACTCTCTCTTCGGCCGACCGTAGACGGTATATTTACATCAGACGCCACACGCCCTAGGTACTGTTGGGTGTGTTCGACACCCGTAAGGCGGCCCTGGTGGGTCCTGTCTCTAACGTTAACGCTATGTGGACCCGATCTACCCCGGAGTACTCGTGAACCCTGGGGACCCGACACGGGTCATCTCAACTCGTTTGGAGACCTTCAAGCCCAAGACAATATTTAAAGTTATTTCCCTGTCCCCATTTTTTTGTAGGGCACTTGCCCTACCCTTACCCCCATTTTACTTCCTTTTGCAGCCCTCTAGGGCTTTCCAGGACTTTTTTACCGCCATTTTTGTGCCTAAAAGCTCGGGTCCCCATTGATTTCAATGGGGTTCGGTGTCCGTGCGATCGTTCGGGTTCCTTCCGGACCCGGACTTTGTCCCGAAGTTCGGCCGGACCAGCAGAACCCGAACTTCCAGAGGTTTGCTCAACTCTACTGGGCACAGCCCAGGGGTCCCAAGTGCTCATGAGGCCCCATCTAGCCCAGGTGTATCGCAATTGCAATCTCTGTCCTGGGTGGTCCCGGCGGAATGCCCACAGCTTGTGTGGGTTGTCATGGATCCCGCACACCGCAGACTACATTTATATGGCAGATGCCAGCCGGCTTCTCTCTCATCTCCCCTCGGCCTCAGTGTCTCTTTAAGAGCACCACACGGTGCTTAGATGACTTACCGGGTCTCCCGGGTCTACCCTCCTTCCGACTGACGTCATGCTCGGGCCCGCCCTCTGCATTTGTCAGCCGAGGAGAGAAGAAGAGACACACGGTGAGTCACTCTTATTGAGCCATATTGCTGAATTAAATAGGAGCAATATTCTTGTATCCACCCCTGTGCATAGCTACCCCCCTGTGCATAACTACCCCCCTGTGCATAACTACTCTCCCTGTGCATAACTGCCCCTCCCCCTGTATACCCCCTGTGCTTATCTACCCCCCATGCATAATTATCCCTACATCCCTCCCCCTGTGCATGACTACCCCTACATCCCTCCCCCTGTGCATAACCACCCCTGTGCATAACTACCGCTGTATCCCACCCCTTGTGCAAGACTACCCCTGTATCCCCCCTCCTGTGCATAATTACCCCTGTGTCCCTCCCCCTGTGCATAACTACCCCTGCATCCTTCCCTCTGTGCATAACTACCCACCCATGCATAATTACCCCTGTTTCCCTCCCCCTGTGCATAACCACAGCTGTATTCCCCCTGTGCATAACAACCCTGTATCCCCCACTGTGCATAACCACCCCTGTATCATGTCCTCAGTCTCTGACTGTCTCCTGTATCATGTGTACAGACCATCTCCTGTATCATGTGTGCAGTCTCTGACAGTCTCTTGTATCATGTGTGCAGTCTCTGATCATCTCCTGTATCATTTCTGCAGTCTCTGACAGTCTATTGTATCATGTCTGCAGTCTCTGACCATCTCCTGTATCATGTATGCAGTCTCTGACCATCTCATGTATCATGTGTGCAGTCTCTGACAGTCTCTTGTAACATGTGTTCAGTTTCTGGCAGTCTCTAGTATTATGTGTGCAACCTCTGACCATCTCCTGTATCATGTCCTCGGTCTCAGACTATCTCCTGTATCATGTGTGCAGTCTCTAACAGTCTCCTATATCATGTGTGCATTCTCTGACAGCCTCTTATATCATGTGTGCAGTCTCTGACCATCTCCTGTATCATGTCCTCAGTCTCTGACTATCTCCTGTATATTGTGTGCAGTCTTTGACAGTCTCCTATATCATGTGCGCATTCTCTGACAGCCTCTTATATCATGTGTGCAGTCTCTGACCATCTCCTGTATCATGTGTGCAGTCTCTGACAGTCTCTTGTATCATGTGTGCAGTCTCTGACAGTCTCTAGTATTATGTGTGCAGTCTCTGACAGTCTCTTATATCATGTGTGCAGTCTCTGACCATCTCCTGTATCATGTCCTCAGTCTCTGACTATCTCCTGTATGATCTCTGCAGTCTCTGACAGTCTCCTATATCGTGTGTGCAGTCTCTTACCATCTCCTGTATCATGTGTGCAGTCTCTGACAGTCTCTTGTATCATGTGTGCAGTCTCTGCCCATCTCTTGTATCATGTGAGCAGTCTCTGACAGTCTCTTATATCATGTGTGCAGTCTCTGACCATCTCCTATATCATGTCTTCAGTCTCTGACCATCTCCTGTATCATGTGTGCAGTCTCTGACAATCTCTCATATAATGTGCGCAGTCTCTGACCATCTCCTGTATCATGTCCTCAGTCTCTGACTATCTCTTATATAATGTGTGCAGGCCATCTCCTGTGTCATGTGTGCAGTCTCTAACAGTCTCTTGTATCGTGTGCAGGCTCTGACCATCTCTTGTATCATGTCTGCTGTCTCTGACCATCTCTTGTATCATGTCTGCAGCCTCTGACCATTTCTTGTACCATGCCCACAGCCTCTGACCATCTCCTGTACCATGTCTGCAGTCTCAGACCATCTCCTATATCATGTCTGCAGTCTCTGACCATCTCCTGCATCAAATCTGCGGTCTCTGACCATCTCCTGTATCATGTCTGCATTCTCTGACCATCTCTTATATCATGTCTGCAGTCTCTGACCATCTCTTGTATTATGTCTTCAGTCTCTGACCATCTCTTGTCTTATATCATGTCTGCAGTCTCTGGGGGGGATCTTGAGAGTCAAGAGTGGGAGTGCCGCCAGGATGGGGGTCATGGAAGAAGTCAGGCATGTGTAGTGTGGAGAGACTATATAATAAAACCAGAGCCACCAAGCTGGAGCCGGCTGACTGAGCCCCTCTTTCTGTACTACTTTTGTGGTGATTTGAAAGACATCTGTGCATGAACTCGCACATATGTCTATCACATCACCCCCCAAGTCGGGCTGAAATGCCAGTTTGAAACGAATATCATTTCAAACCTGCCCTCAGTGTGAACATAGGCTTATTTTGGGGAGTAGGTGCGAAAATTGGGGCAGGCTTGTAGGGGCCCCAGTGCATTACTTTGCCCAGGAGCCCATAATCCTGTTAAGATGGCCCTGGTTTTCAGCAAACTTTTTTGAAGCTTTTAAAGTACCCTTTAATTCCAGTTTGTAAATGTAGCCACGTGCACACAAATTCCACACAGCTGGAGTCACTGAACAAGCCGGTACTTTGTTTTGTTGTTTTATTTAGGGGTTTGAACTTCGATAGGGATTAGGGATGACTGTGGGATGCCCAGTAATTGAACATGGGACCTACTGTATACCCCTCCGGTATATACACTTCTTCTCCTCCAGCACACTACTTGCTGACCGTTACTCTTCTCCTTCCCTCTCTCCAGCACACACTTGCTGACCGTTACACTTTTTTCCCTGGTCTGAAAGGAAATTTGTCAGACCTCCATGACACCTCCTCTTCACCACAGCTAGCACATGGTGAGGCCTGCTGCAGCTGCAGGCAAGGTCTCAGAATCACCCTTTGTAGGTAAGAATTGCAGGTTTCCTTTCTTGAAGCCGTGGGCTCTCTGTTGTGTAGCTAAGTACGTTGGTGCTAGCTGGGCCTTGTATGAACTACTATTCGCAGCCCATCCATCTTCTAGACCCATCTGGCCTGTCCTGTGGTCTAATGGCTCTCCTGCCCCTTGGTTGGCTCCTACTGACTTCTACAGACCGCTTGCTCTCCTCCCAGACTGTCTCAGCCTTCTCATCCAACTCCCAGGGGCCACCACTCATCGACTATTTGATGGATTCTTTATAGAGGCTCCTTCCATGTAGAACTCAGCTGCTCTCCTGCTTCTCCTGTGCCACTCCAGGAGCCAACTCCTGCTCCTAGCTGCACCCAAGCCCCAGGCCTCAGGTTCACCCTCCCCAAACTGGGGGACCCCCTCCCGGGGGAGGCATGATCTGCAGCTCCAGCTACATCCTCATCTCTTGCACCTGAACTCTCCTGACACCTGCTGGTAGATTGCTGTATTTAAGGAGACCTGTCCCCTGCCAATCCAGGTGGTGGATTGGTCAGGGCTCCTTGTCATACATCAGGAAGTGGCACCTTCTCATACATCCCCCTTCTAGAGCTTTACCAGCCCAAGGGGAGGAAATCTCCAAGCAATGTGCCTCCCCCATCTCCAGCCCCTCCCCTGAGCCACTCCCCAGCCCAGATCAAAACATTCAGGCCTGCATCTGCAGTCAGGCCTGAGTAGATTTTTCCTCTCCTACCAAAAAATCTCAAAGTAAAAGCACCTACACTATGGGAGTGCTACTCTATGTTGAACCTAATTAGGTGCAGATCCTAATAGGAGTGCTGATTGCCACTTTAAACAAGCTGCTAACAGGCTTTAGCACTTCCTGAAGCTTGTTGAAAGCCTACTTCAGGCTGCTAGCAGCTTATTTAAAGTGGCAATCATCTCTACCATTAGGATCTGTGTTCAACCACAGGCGTGCGCATGGGGTGTGCCAGGTGTGCCTGGGCACACCCTAATCATCCTGTACTTTGCAGATTCCCCCTGCTGTCTGGCTGCAGAGAAAGGGACTGGGGGGTTCCTTTCTCTGTCTCATAAGTGAGGCATCAGGGGTCTATGTAGACCCCTGATATTTTAACAAAGCCCCCCAATGGGGCTCCTAAAAAAAAATATAAAAAAAATAGAAAAATTAAAAATATTTGTAAAAAAAGTAAAAAAAATACATACAATTGTAAAAAAGTAATAATAATTTAAAAAATACAAATAAATTACTGACACCAATCTCTGCCCTACTGATAACGTTCAATGCTCTACTACTGACATCATTCAATGCTCTACTAACACCGTCCCCTGCCTTACTGACACGTCCAATATATATAAAGAAAGATGGAGGATGTAGTGAAAGCCCTGTTGCAGGCCACTGCCGCCCAGCATGAGAACAACTGCCAGCAACAGGAGAGCAATCGCCAGCAGAAGGAAACCAATCGCCAAGTCGCACAGGCCATTGCAGTGCACCAGGAAGCGAACCGTCAGGCCACTGCAGCCCAGCAGGAGGTAAATTGCAGGCAGCATGAGGCGAGTCGCCAGGACATCACAACCCAGCAGGAGACGAATCTCCGGTTTGCGGAGGCCCTGGTGAAATTAAAGAAGGGGTCTGCAAGTCCGGTACCAGTGGAACAGAAAATGGTGTGTGCCAGCTATTTCCTGCAAAGGATGACCCCTGCAGATGATGATGAAAGAGCAAGGGGCAGGACTGCTAGTGCCTTTTCTGGCAGGAGAACCCCAAAAAACCTATTATGACCTGGAATCAGAGGAGGCCCAGGATTATGAGACATTGGAAGCAGAGAGGCTTGCACGCATGGGCGTCACCATTGCAGCCCGAGCTCAACGGGTACATCGCTGGTCATACAGTACTGACAAGCCACCCTGCTCCCAAATGTTTGATTTGATACACCTCACCAAGAAATGGCTGCCGCCAGAGAATTTGTGGGGCCCTAAGACTGTGGAGTGTGTGGTCATGGACCATTATTTATGGGCGCTCCCTGCCTCTTTGAGGAAGTGGGTCAGCCATGGGGACCCTAAAACTGCAAACCAGCTGGTTGACCTGGTGAAGAGATATACGGCAGCCGAGGACTTGTTGAACCCATCCGTGCCCCACTCCAATGGCTCGAGGGGTGAAAAATAACCCATAGGATCCTGTAAGACTGTTCCAGGGTTCAAGGGGTGTGGGAAGAAATTACAAGTCTGTTGCCACAGATAATGAGACTATGGGCTCAGGACCTGGAGACTGGCCAAATAGGTCAGGGAGGTCTCTGAGGCCGTTTAGAGGACTGGGTACAGAACATATAAAATGTTATCGCTGCCAAGCATTTGGTCATATTGCTGCTAACTGTTCCCTAAGTGATAAACCAATGCATTGTGATAATGCTTACCTGAAAAAAGTATGTCTCTTTTTGCACTGGTCGCATGTACTGCAACATGTCAGAAACACATGGAAAAGCAAATGTGTATAATTTCAGTTGATGGAAAGTCAGTCACAGCTCTGCTAGATTCTGGTAGTGTGGTGACCTTAGTCAAAGGTAATTGTGTAAATTCTGCAAAGTTGCACACTAGCACTATTGGGGTTATTTGCATACATGGTGACACATGTGATTACCAGACTGCTGTGGTTGAGATTGATACCCCTTGGGGCATGGTGACACATTCAGTTGGTGTCGTACCCTCACTGCTGCATGACACCCTATTGGGGAGAGATTTTTCCCACTTCTGGAATCTATGGGAAAACAAAATGAGATCGGGAGGACAGAGCTCCCCCTGCTGGGGAAACACGGGAACTCAAACCAGACCCTTTTGATTGCCAGATTGAAAGGAAAGCTGTTGGCGGGTCTAAGGAAGAGGAAGCTCCTTTTCCTTTTTTTGTAATGACTGGGGAGCAGGAAGAGCTGGAATCCAGCCCCCAGCTAGAGGTTAATGAACAGGAAGTCATCTCTGACTCTAATAGTGAGAGATGACAGAATGCCACACTCAATAGAGATAGAGAAAACATAAAATGGTAGATGGGGAACCTGTTGAACCAAATGTAGTGGTGTCTTTTCCCTACGTGACTCTTAAAAATAACTTGCTGTATCAGGTGGCGAAGCATAGGGAGGAGGAGCTAGACCAGCTGGTGGTTCCCAAACCCTATCCCTGGATGGTATTGGACTTGACCCATGGTCATATGATGGGGGGGGCATCTGGGTATTGAGAAGATCAGGGAGAGAATAACCCAGATTCTTTTGGCCTGGGTTATATGCAGATGTCAAAGCATATTGTAAGTCATGCCAAGAGTGTCAATATTCTGAGCCATTGCCCCATTTTTATAGTCCACTGGCACCATTACCAATCATTGAAATGCCTTTTTAAAGGATTGGCTTTAATCTAGTGGGATCAGTAGTAAAGTCAGCCCTGGCCATCAGCACATACTGGTAATACTGGACAATGCCACGCGATATTCGGAAACCATTCACTTAAGTAATACCTCATCTATGCCAAAGAGCTTGTCCAGGTATTTAGTCATGTATGTATTCTAAAAGAAATATTGATGGATCAAGGCACCCCGCTTATGTCCAGAGTCACTAAGGAACTGTGTAAGTTGTTCAAAATCTCCCATCTCCGTACCTCTGTCTACCACTCGTAAACTGATGGTCTTGTGGAGAGATTTAACAAAACGCTCAAAAAAATGTTAAAAAAGGTGACAAACATGGGAGAAATTGGGATTTTTTACTGCCATACCTCATGTTTGCCATACGTGTGGTACCTCTGGCATCTACAGGTTATTTATTATTATTATTATACAGGATTTATATAGCGCCAATAGTTTGTGCATCACTTTACAACATGGGGCAGACAGTACAATTACAATACTGGTACTAGTCCCCACCACATTGAGAGTAAATTCCTAGCAAAGCGGTAAGGTTCCCTTGAAATCATGGAAAAAGTAGAGGAGGTGAACTACAAAGTTTACCAGCCAGGGAAAAGGAAAACCGAGCAAATATATCATGTTAATCTCTTGAAACATTGGAAGGACAAAGAGACTTTAATGGCAATTCCAACCCCCCAAAAGGACATGGCCCCCATGACTCCTGAAGTACCCATAACTGAAACTTTGGCCCAACAGAAGGACGTTAAAGAATTTGTAAATAAGTATAGAGACTTTTTTCTCTCACCTGCCTGGACTGACCACAGTTATACAGCTGACATAATTATGGAACCAGGTATCCGCGTAAACATAAAGCCCTATAGAATACCCGAGGCCAGGTGCGAAGCAGTTGCCACTGCAGTAAAGTACATGTTGAAGCTAGAGACGAGACAGAGGAATCCCATAGTTTTGGTCCCAAAACTCTATGGAACAATAAGGTTTTGTAATGATTTTAGAAAGTTAAACAGCGTGTCCAAATTCAATGCATATCCAATGCCTCGGGTCAACAAGCTTACCGACAGATTGGGTAGTGCCTGGCTATATAACTACGTTAGACCTGACTAAAGGCTATTGGCAGATACCCCTAATGGAGTCAGCGAAAGAGAAAACTCAGTTTTCTACTCCCGAGGGATCCTTCCAGTATAAGCGTATGCCTTTTGGCCTGCATGGTGCTCCTGCCTCGTTCCAGAGAATGATGGATAAGTCTTTAAGACCATATCATCAATATGCAGCTGCCTATTTAGACAATGTAGTCATCCACAGCCCAGATTGGGAATCCCATTTGCCCCGAGTACAGGCAGTAGTAGATTCCCTTAGGAAAGCAGGGCTCACAGTCAACCCCAGAAAGTGTGCCATAGGCTTGGAGGAGGCCAAGTACCTTGGCTACATTATTGGTCGGGGGCTGTTCAAACCTCAGATCAGCAAAACTGAGGCAGTTCAAAAGTGGCCCCAACCTATGAATAAAAAATAAGTTCGTGCATTCCTTGCAATCACTAGATACCACAGGTACTTTATTGCCAATTTTGTCAGCCCCACTGACAGATCTGATGAAGGGTAGAGGGTCCATCATAATCAAGTGGAATCTGGAGGCAGAGAGAGCATTTCAAATGTTGAAGCATGCCCTGTGTGTACAACCTGTGCTCATGACCCCAGATTTCACAAAGGAATTTATGGTACAAAGGGATGCCTCTGATGTGGGACTGGGCGCTGTACTGTCCCAGGTCAGAGGCGGGGAGGAGCACCCAGTAGGCTATCTGAGCAGAAAACTCAACAGACACGAAAGAAACTATGCCATTGTTGAGAAGGAATTTAGCCATTAAATGGGCCCAAGATGCCCTCAAATATTACCCTTTGGGGAGACCATTCAAATTGGTTACTGATCATGCCTATCTTAAGTGGATGTATGACAACAAAGATAAAAACAGTCGGGTGACAAGGTGGTTCCTTGCTCTGCAAGCGTTCAAGTTCACAGTGGAGCATAGGGTGGGGAAACTCCAGAATAATGCAGATGCCCTCTCCCTTTTCCACTGTATGGTTGGACAGTTTCTCAGCTGCAGGGGCTTGAGCAGAGGGGGGGATATGTGACATTATGCAAGATGAGGTAGTAGATGATGCTATGGGGTTGATTTACTAAAGCTAGAGAGTGCAAAAACTGGTGAAGCTGTGCATGCTAGCCAATCAGCTTCTAAACTCAGCTTGTTCAATCAAGCTTTGACAATAAAACCTTGAAGCTGATTGGTTTCTTTGTGGAGCTGCACCAAATTTTGCACTTTCAAGCTTTAGTAAATCAACCCATATGTGTCACCTCGCATGTGTTCATTTGGATGGACTAAGGTGGAATCCGGTCCTGGTTTTACCAGCCACATTGGCAGGGTTGGTTCTAGACTGGATTTTGTGGTGCACTGGAGTCCACTATCAGGTGGCTTAACCACTTCCCATCCGCAGGACGTCTATTGACGTTCTGGGATTTCAGTGGTGATATCTCAATGTGGTGATGCACCTGCAGGCATCATTGAGATATCATTTTTTAGAGCAGGTGATTCCCATCACCGTAAGAAGGATCATAGCGGCAGGTCTGCCGCTTGATCGTTCTTACAGGCGGCGGGAGGGGATGTCCCCTCCTCCCGCCGCCCTCCGGTGCTTCTCCCGACTCACCTGAGCGATCGGTGGCCGGGAGAAGGAATTGCCTGCCGCCGGATGCTAGTGCCAGAGATTTCCGAGGGACAGATGTCCCTTGGTCATCTCTATGGCTCTCGGAGGCCCGGGCGCACGTAGTGACGTCACTTTCGGGTCTCCGAAGTAAACAACAGCCGTTAAAGGGGAAGGTAAGGCTGAGATCGTCTGTTTTTTTTCTGATCTCAGCCATTCCAGCCTGTAGGAGAGATGTAGGGTCTTATAGACCCTGCATCTGTCCATAAAGAGGACCTGTCACTCAATTTTCCTATTACAAGGGATGTTTACATTCCTTGTAATAGGAATAAAAGTGATCAAAAAAATAAAAATACAGTGAAAGTGTCAAAATAAAAAAATAAATGTAAAATAAGAAATAAAAAGAAAAAAAAATTGAAAGCGTCCCGTCGCGCACAAAAGCGAACGCATAGGTAAGTCACGCCCACATATGTAGTGAGATATCGCCACGTGCGTTAGAGTGAGAGCAATAATTCTAGCCCAAGATCTCCTCTGTAACTCAAAACACCTAACCTGTAAAAATTTTTAAACATCGCCTATGGAGATTTTTAAGTACCAAAGTTTGGCGCCATTCCACGAGTTTGCGCAATTTTAAAATGTGACATGTTGGGTATCTATTTACTCGGCATAATATCATCTTTCACATTATGAAAAAAATTGGGCTAACTTTACTGTTTTGTTTTTTTTTCATTTATGAAACTGTTTTTTTTTCCAAAAAAAACGCGTTCGAAAAATCGCTGCGCAAATATCGCATGACATAAAAAATTGCAACAACCTCCATTTTATTCCCTAGAATCTTTGCTAAAAAACCATATATAATGTTTGGGGGTTCTGAGTAATTTTCTAGCAAAAAATTATGATTTATACATGAAGGAGAGGAGTGCCAGAAATGGCTCGGATGCAAAGCGGTTAAATAAGCAGGTCTAGAGGAAAGATTTGCTCTGACCTGGGACTCAGGAATCATCAAGCCTGAGAGAGAGCTGACACATGGAAGTGGGCTAATGGACTATAGACAAAAAGGTTTGCACTGTGTATGTGTTGAGGGTGTCTGGGAGAAGCCCTGCAACGCTCAAATAGGAAAAGCTGAAATGTTAGTTAGTGCCTGGCAACCAGTCAGATTTTAAGAAAACCTGCTGTGTGAACTACCTT
Source organism: Glandirana rugosa (assembly GCA_018402905.1). Lineage (NCBI taxonomy): Eukaryota > Metazoa > Chordata > Amphibia > Anura > Ranidae > Glandirana > Glandirana rugosa. The sequence continues at coordinate 80,595 of BLSH010366599.1, forward strand.
TTTCCCAGGGAAGATGATCCCTATTGAACTAATCCCTCACAATACATATATATACACACACATGTATGTTTGAGCTTTGGGGTGCACACCCTAATGCAACAGGCTCTGCACACATATGTGTTCAATATTTACAAACTGGAGTTGAAGGGTACTTTAAAAGCTACAACAAAGCTTGCTTAAAGCTCTGCAAATGCACTATCTAAGCCTTCTGTTCACACTGCTCTTATACAAGCTGAAGCCCATGTGAAACAGGCCTTACTGAATGCAGCAATTAGTATCGGGGCTCAGCACTGGAGGAAATATTGTCAGGAATAAGTAACCATAAGAGCAGACTGCAACTGTCCTACACAGGAAAGTTCATGTTGTTAAATATTTTTATATAAGTCTATCCAGTTTAACCTATTTGTGTGATTTTTATTTTTTACAGTTTTCTTTTGACCTGCATGTTATGCTTCCTGGGAAAGACATTTACAAGTTTTGTTTGAAGTTGCTGACATTCTAGGCTAATACCATGTCCTGGGGGAGGGAGTACCACAATTTTACTGCTCTAACAGTGAAGAACTATCTTCACCATATAAGGTTAAACGATATAAGGTTAATCACAGTTATGGAGTCAACTTTAATGTACAGTATTTGTACATTGTAATAATGTCCCCTCTTTAGCATCTTTTCTCTAGAATGAATAACTGTAGTCTATGTAATGGATTCTCATAGTTGAGGTTCTCCATTCACCTTATTGATTTTGTTGACCTTCACTGAACCTTCTGTAATTCTGCAATGTATTTTCTGAGGACTGGTGACCAGAGTTGAGCAAACCCGAACTGTAAAGTTCGGGTCTGTACCGAACATTTGGCTGTCCGGGACCAGGACCCGAACCCGGACTCGGGTCCGGGGTTCTGGTAATTTGATAAAAGTTTTGAAAATTGCTGTAAAAAAGTCCTGGAAAGTCCTAGAGGTCTGCAAAAGGAAGGAAATGGGGGTAAGGGTCGGACAAGTGCCCTACAAAGAAATGGGGATAGGGAAATAACTTAAAATAATTTTTAAAAAAATCACATAAAAAATCAAAAATGGAGGTGGATGTGGACCATCTCAAACTGTGTGAGAAAAGTATAAATTAGCAGGAGAAGCCATAGCAGTGTTCTAAAATCATCTTCAAACTGTGTGTGAAAAGTATAAATTAGCCCGGAGAAGCCATATCACTGTTCTACAATCATCTTCAAACTGTGTGTGAAAACTAGAAATTAGCGGGGAGAAGCCATATCACTGTTCTAAGAACAGTGATATCATATCACTATTCTTAGAACAGTGATATGGTTGTAGGAATAAACTTTCTCCAGCTCTTTTTTCCCATTTTTGTATCGAGATTCGTTTTTGGAATGTTATTTTAGAATTTAAAGTGTTGTAAATTAACAAAATGCCTTTTTGCTTGGAATCTTTCGAGTGCCAGAAATTACAGACACTGTCTGGAACTAGGCAGGATGTACCTCCTAGGGCATGAAATGAGGATATCCACAAGTATGAGAAAAATTCTGTTTCTGGCAATAGAACTGTGTGGGTTAAGTGTGAAAGAAAATAATTTGCCTCTGGAAAACAAGTCTTGTAAATTACGAATACCCCCATGATGCCACGGCTCTAGTGACATATCTGGTATAATCCATTATAATCCATTTAAGAGATTCCAAGGGGATAGGAATCTCTGACCAGGTTAGGTTAGTGTCCCCATTTTCAGTTGGTATATTCAGGCCCAGAGGCGGCTCTCTAATTAGGCAAATTAGGCAGTCGCCTAAGGCCTCACACTACCAGGGGCCTTGCGGCATTCTGTGTGTGTGTGACAGTGGAAGGGAATGTCCCCCGGTCAGTGTCCCCAGGGCCATCCTTAACACAGGGGCCGCAATGCCTGCAACTAGTTTTCCCTGGCCTGGGGCGAACTGACCACTTCCGCACTGCACAGGTCCCTGGGTCAGTGGGTGGCTCGGAGTACTCTCCTCCCCAGCTCTGTCCCTTCTGCCATGCTCTGTGGATCTCTGCCATGTGCAGAGCTGGGAAAATGCCTGCACCTATAGCGGCTGTGCAGCTCCCTGGTCTACTCTCCAGGATGGACCTGCCAGAGCTGGTGCCGCCATCTGGCAATCATTGAGGAGCCAGTCTGCCAGCCAGAGCCTCAAGGTACTGCACGATGGTCTTGCTGCCTGACACTGACAGTGACACAGCATCTCCAGCAAGGGCACCCCAAAAATGCTGGCTCCCTGTGACCTCACACACGCCTACATCATTATCCTCCTCGTTCCCCTGTTCCTGGCATCTCACCACCCTACCTCCTGTCATCATAATTATCATCTCCTCTGTATCCCACTGTCCGCTTACTACCAACATACCCCCTGTCATCTCCATCCTCCTCATAATCCCCCTGTGCCTGGCATCCTACCACCCCACTCCCTGTCATCGTCATTTATATCCTCATCATAATCCCCCTGTGCCTGGCATCCTACCACCCCACCCCCTGTCATATTCATCCTCCCTGCACCCCACTGTCAGCTTCCTACCACCCCACCCACTGCACCCCTCTGCCAGCTTCCTATCACCCCACTCCCTGTCATTGTCACCTCCATCCATATCATAATCCCCCTGTGCATGGCATCCTACCACCCCACCCGCTGTCATCTCCATCCCCCTGCACCCCTCTGCCAGCTTCCTACCACCCCACTCCCTGTCATCATCTTCTCTATCTTCATCATAATCCCACTGTGCCTGGCATCCTACCACCCCCTGTCATCTTCACGCTCCCTGCACCCCTCTGCTAGCTTCCTACCACACCACTCCCTGTCATCATCATCATCTCCATCCTCATCATAATCCCCCTGTGTCTGACATCCTACCCCCCACCCTCTGTCATCTTCATCCCCCCTGCACCCCACTGTCAGTTAAATACCCCCCACTCTCTGTCTTTGTCATCTCCATCCTCATAATAACCCCCCTGTGCCTAATATCCTATCACCCCACCCCCTGTCATCCTCACCCTCTGAACCCCCCTGCCAGCTTTCTACCACCCCATCCTCTGTCATCTATATCCACCCTGCATCCCTCTTCCAGCTTCCCCCCTGCACCCCTCTGCCAGCTTCCTACCACCCCACTCCCTGTCATCATCATCTCTATCCATATCATAATCCCCCTGTGCCTGGCATCCTACCACCCCACCTTCTGCCATCTTTACCTCCCTGCACCCCTCTGCCAGCTTCCTTCCACCCCTCTTCCTGTCATCGTCATTTCCAACCTCATAATAATCCCCCTGTGCTTGGCATCCTATCACCCCACCCTCTGTCATCTTTACCCCTCTGCCAGCTTTCTACCACCCCACCCTCTGTCATCTTCACCCCCTCCTGCACCCCTCTGTCAGCTTCCTACCACCCCACCCCCTGTCATCTTTACCCCCCTGTACCCCCTGCACCCCCCCCCCTGTATCCTCTCTGACCAGTCTTCCTCCTCCTGGCTCTTTTATCCACTTTAGAGCATTGCCCTGATCCAGGGAGGGTCTGTATTGTACCAAATACCTTCCACTTCTTAATAATAGACTTCACTGTGCTTCAAGGCATTGATAAAGCCTTTGATATTTTTTGTATCCATCTCCTGACTTGTGCCTGTCCACACATTTATCTCTGAGATCTTTTGGCAGTGCCATACCACCCATAGTTGATTGTTTGCTTCAGTTGCACTATCAGGGACTGCAGTTCTCCAGGAAGGCTCTTTTCATGTTGAGCTAATCAAATTGACAACATGATCACAGTTGAAAGTCAAATGGCTTTGTGTGTCATTGAGAAGGTGATTGGCTGCACCTGATTCAGTTTACAAGTCATTTTAAGAGGGGGTGATCCTTTTTCCAACTCAGTGATTCTGTTTTTGAACTTTTGTGTGATTATTTTAAAGGGGGTGATTATTTTCTATACCCACTGTATATATATATATATATATATATATATATAGCTCCTTGAGGGTAGGGACTGATGTGAATGTACAATATATATATAAAGTGCTGTGTAAATTGACGGCGGTATATAAGTACCTGAAATAATAATAATAATAATACATATATATTTCTTCTAAACAGCAGCAGAGAGTAATTATTCTGAGAGGTTATTAGTAAAATAAAACCACCACTCATTAACATTTCCCTAAATTTCTCTAGCTTTACATCTCTTCTGCTGATCTTCTCCAATTTGATTTTAACTACTTGCCGACCGCCAACCGCAGGTTGACGGTGACAAGGTGGTTCGTTATCGCAAATCGCCGTCATACGACGGCGGCTGCAATAAAGCGCACTGTGAGCATGCGCCGCCGGAGGCGCGCCCGCGTGCTCACTGTGTTCGGGGAGGGCCAGGGAGCGGATGCGGCGGCTTCGATTGCCGCCGGATACCTGCGATGGCCCCCCTGGAGTGAAGGAACGGAGGTCCGTGTATGTAAACACGGACCTCCGTTCTGTGAAGGGGGAAGGGCTGTGATCACGGCCTTCCTGTAAACGGAGGCTGTGACCACTTCCCTTCCCCAGCTAGGGCAGTCCCCCCACAGTTAGAACACGCCCAGGGAACATAGTTAACCCTTAGAGCGCCCCCTGCAGGTTAACCCCTTCACTGCCAATGGCATTTACACAGTAATCAGTGCATTTTTATAGCACTGATCGCTGTATAAATGCCAATGGTCCCAAAAAAGTGTAAAAATGGTCCGACATGTCCGCTGAAATATCGCAGTACCGTTAAAAATCACAGATCGCCTCCATTACTAGTAAAAAAAAAATAAAAACCCCAAAAATGAATTCTCATCATCCGTAAACGCGACCACTTTTGCGCAAACCAATCAATAAACGCTGATTGCGATTTTTTTATCGCAAATATGAGGAAGAATATAAATCGGCCAAAAACGGTGAAAAAAAATGTTTTTTTATATTTTTTTTGGATTTGTATTTTAGCAAAAAGTAAGAAATTTGGGTTTTTTTGCAAAATTGTCGCTCTACTTTTGTTTATAGCGGCGATCAGAAATGACGCAGAGGGGATCAAATACCACCAAAAGAAAGCTCTATTTGTGGGAAAAAAGGACGCAAATTTTGCTTGGGTACAACGTCGCACGACC
>BLSH010366692.1:22848-33726 GCA_018402905.1 Glandirana rugosa
TGTGGTGTGAGGGAACACACTGCAGCATACAAAAATGCAAACATTTATTGATACTCAAAAAATGTGGCAGTAATAACATTCCATATAGTGTCTCAAGGGTCATGTTATTGCTGCCACATTTTTTGAGTATCAATAAATGTTTGCATTTTTGTATGCTGCAGTGCGTTCCCTTTGAAGCCGGTTCTTATCTGGTGGTGATCTCACGCCATCAGGATCCCCTATCCCTTTCCTTTAGTCTCATAATTGGTCAACTACAGTGCCTTGAAAAAGTATTCATACCCCTTGAAATCTTCCACATTTTGCAATGTTACAACTAGAAACGTAAATGTATTTATTGGGATTTTAAGGGATAGACAAACCCAAAGTGGCACATAATTGTGAAAAGGAAGGAAAATAATAAATGGTAATCAAAATTGTTTACAAATAAATATCTGAAAAGTGTGGTGTGCATTTTTATTCAGCCCCCCTACTCTGATACCCCTAATTAAAATCTAGTGGAACCAATTGCCTTCAGAAGACACTTAAGTAGTAAATAGAGTCCACCTGTGTGTAATTTAATCTCAGTATAAATACAGCTGTTCTGTGAAGCCCTGAGAGGTGTGTTAGAGAACCTTAGTGAACAAACAGCATCATGAAGGCCAAAGAACACACCAGACAGATCAGGGATAAAGTTGTGGAGAAGTTTAAAGCGGGGTTGTTTATAAAAAAATATCCCAAGCTTTGAACATCTCACGGAGCACTGCTCAATCCATCATCAGAAAATGGAAAGAGTATGGCACAACTGCAAACCTACCAAGATATGGCACTTCACCTAAACTGACAGGCCCAGCAAGGAGAGCATTAATCAGAGAAGCAGCCAAGAGGCCCATGGTAACTCTAGAGGAACTGCAGAGATTCACAGCTCAGCCGGGAGAATCTGTCCACAGGACAACTATTAGTTGTGCACACCTCAAATTTGGCCTTTATGGAAGAGAGGCAAGAAGAAAACCATTGTTGAAAGAAAGCCAGAAGTCCCGTTTGTAGTTAGTGAGAAGCCATGTGGGGCCTAAAGCAAAATGTTATGTGTGGCGGAAAACTAACACTGCACATCATCCTGAACACACCATCCCCACCGTGAAACATGGTGGTGACAGCATCATGCTGTAGGGGTGCTTTTCTTCAGCAGGGACAGTGAGGCTGGTCAGGGTTGATGGGTAGATGGATGGAGCCAGGATTGTGTATATGGGATTGTATGATTTTTTTTTTTTTTTTTTCATTGATTGAACTAGATGGACTTGTGTCTTTTTCCATCCTGATTAACTATGTAACTTACACTACTTTAATTCAAAAACATAATATACTAATGATTACAGAGCTGTGGTCATTTGATCTGCCTCAAGTTCATTTTTCAAGAACTCTCATTCACTCGTTTAGTGCTGCTATTTGGAGATTAGAGTAGGCCAAGGCAGAATTAGTCACATACAGTATATATACAGTACTTTGTATAGCTAGTTTCTAGATTTAGGAATGGTCTTTTCACACTTTTTTTGTGGTTTGAAACATGGGCACTTTCCTGTACCTGGAGGCAATGTTCTGGTATTCTATGGCATCATATAGTTACAAAGGCAGGTTGAAAAAAGGCACAAGTCCATCCAGTTCAAGCAATATAAAAATAAATAACTACAATCCCATATCATGTACAATCGGTATAGCGCTCAGCCCATCAAAATAGCTATTGCAGTGAGAACAATGATGTTCATACAGGTGTGCTGATAATGAGAGAGTTCATAACAGTCAATATCCCCTAGGGATGGTTGAATGAAATCAAAAACATCTTCAAACAAGGCGTTGTAAATTCAATTAATCAATTCCCCGAGGAAGGATAAGAAATTCTCCAGTCGTGTCAAGATGGAGGCTTACCAGACATAAGGTTAAATGAGGCGTTGGACCCTCACCGGGTACCAAGGTATTGCTGGAAACAGGAATACACGTCCCACGCTCCCCCAATGGTTGGGGGGAGTTTCTCAGGATACTGTAAAGACGCCTCCCACGGGTCCAGGGTCTCCGGATAGTTGGACGTCCTTCACTCTCGACCGCGATGGTACGTCACACACTCCGGGGCGAAAAGAGTCGGTCTTGCTTGAAAGACGGAGGTAACCACGAAACCCCACCACTCGTCCGCAGTGGTGTTGGATGGAAGGTAGACCAATAGTTCCCAGTCAGAGCAGGATCTCAGTCATTGTAGCTTGCTCGGGAGTTCCATTGAAAGCTTCTTCATCCAGTGCCTGCACAAGTCATTAAAACTGCGAGGCAAAGTTGAACTATTGGTCTACCTTCCATCCAACACCACTGCGGACGAGTGGTGGGGTTTCGTGGTTACCTCCGTCTTTCAAGCAAGACCGACTCTTTTCGCCCCAGAGTGTGTGACGTACCATCGCGGTCAAGAGTGAAGGACGTCCAACTATCCGTGGGAGGCGTCTTTACAGCATCCTGAGAAACTCCCCCCAACCACTGGGGGAGCGTGGAACGTGTATTCCTGTTTCCAGCAATACCTTGGTACCCGGTGAGGGTCCAACGCCTCATTTAACCTTATGTCTGGTAAGCCCCCATCTTGACACGACTGGAGAATTTCTTATCCTTCCTCAGGGAATTGATTAATTGAATTTACAACGCCTTGTTTGAAGATGTTTTTGATTTCATTCAACCATCCCTAGGGGATATTGACTATTGATTATGAACTCTCTCATTATCAACACACCTGTATGAACAGTATTGTTCTCACTGCAATAGCTATTTTGTTGGGCTGAGCGCTATACCAATTGTACATGATTTAGATTAACAATTAGTTTGATTGTGGTTTAGCAGCTCGCCTTGATACTCTCATACATACACCCTCTCGTTCCTTCTCTGGCCTTAGCGCGATATCATCCACATTACAAACTACAATCCCATATACTGTACACAATCCTTCACTCACAGTTGATCCAGAGGAAGGTGAAAACCCCAGCAAAGCCAATGATCCAATTTGCTACAGCAGGGGAAAAAATTCCTTTCTGATCCCCCGAGAGGCATTTGGATTTTCCCTGGATCAACTTTACCAATAAATGTTAGTAGCCATTTATATTATTTACATTAAGGAAAGAATCCAGGCTTTTTTTTTTTTTTGCAGCCGTTTTTTATTAGGAAGGTCGATAGCATAGGCAGTCACAAACAATGGAAAAAAGGAGTGGTCATACATATATCTATTTTCTCTAAAAAAAAAAAAAATTAGACTTTTAAACAGGCATTTACAGAAGTAAATACAGAAGGTCATTTCGAGTATAAGAGCGATAAGACGTCATATACATTGAGGAAACATAACATTTAGGCCTCATACACACGGGCGTTTTTTGCAGCTCTCCATGTTGGTCAATGGCCCCATAAAAACGCTGACGTTTTTGAGCTGTAGATGGCGTCGGCATTAGTGAGATGAAACTAGAACCCACGGCAAGTGCGTTCTGAGGCTGTAACGTTTTGGCATTTTTTGACGCCGACGTTACAAAACGCCAACAAACGCCACCTAATATTGTACCAGCGGTTTCCGACATTTTTAGGTTGAAAAATAGCAGAGGGATGATTTTTTTTAAAACGCCTATTGACGCCGACGCTCACTAACGCTCAACAACGCCGATGCATAACGCTGAAAAACGGCAGACTTTTTTTCCTTGATGTCGGGCCTGACGTTTTGTTTATTTTTTTAGAAAGGTCCATGTGTATGAAGCCTTAGTGGTAGAGTATCATCCAAGACATAATAATAATCGATTGATTATCCAAAGCTGAGGACCCATTGTGACCATTTTTCTTTATATATATGAAGGCTGTTGTGGAGTGTGTGATAGATATGTTCCCAGATCCTAATCAATTCCAGCCTCGAGAGGACCTGGGACCAGGGGAGAGAAGATTTTTTCCAGTTATGTGCTATCATCCATTGAATGGATCCAAGCATGGTGTGAATAAGGCGATTACTGGTGATAGAGATATCTGGTATTGTATAGAATAAAAGACAGATTTGTGGTGTAAGGTTAATTGATTTGTCTGCGATTTGTGTAACTTTAATACTTGATGGGTCCCAATCCCAAATGTGATTCAAATGATCACAAGTCCAGAAAATGTGGACTAGAGATCCAGTTTCTGTGCATCCTCTATAGCAGGGATATTCAAATAGCGGACCTCCAGATGTTGCAGAACTACAAGTCCCATGAAGCATAGCAAGACTCTGACAGCCACAAGCATGACACCCAAAGGCAGAGGAGTGATGGGATTTGTAGTTTTGCAACAGCTGGAGGTCTGCTAATGGCATATCCCTGCTCTATAGCATACAGGGGAAACTGATGGATAAAAAGAATGGATTTTTTCAGGCGTTAAGTACCACCTGATAAATACCTTTAGTCCTTTCCATCTGGGAGCTGTTAAGCTCATTTGTTCAAAAAAAGGTATGGGGGAGTTGTGTTGTATTGGGTGGCAAAAATGTTTTAATTACAGTGTATTTTGAAAAATCTGAGGATGGAAGTTTGTATTTCTTCTTGATCTGTTCAAATAAAGCAAATTCATTATTAATTATGAGGGATTTTACCTTTGTAAGTTTATATTTGTACCATGGAATGAACAGAGATCTGTCATTAAAGGCTGGGGGAAGCGTGGGTCTCCAATGTAGGATGCTAATGGGGGGGGGTCTGTGAAGATAAATTATAGATGTCCCTATTTTTTACCCAGAACTGACACAGCTGCCCAACTATATTGTTGCGGCATTGCAAGGTGCGGGAAGGGAAGAATCCAGGCCTTTTTTAAAGCAATCTACTGAGCTGTCCAGAACCACCTCTGGAGGGAATCTATTCCACATTTTCACAGCTCTTACTGTGAATAAACTTTTTTTCTCCAGACGTAATGAGTGCCCCCTTCTCCTCTGTGATGACCTTAAAGTGAATAACTCAACACCAAGTTCACTATATGGACCACATGTATTTGTACATGATGATTGTATCCCCCCTTAATCACTTCAGCCCCGGAAGGATTTCCCACCTTAGGACCAGACCAGGACTTTTTGCGATTTGGCACTGCGTCACTTTAACAATTTCCCTACCGAGTCATTGTAAAATGACGTCGACAGGAACTGCTCCTCGATCCGGGCGGACGTCATAGGACGTCCGCCGCTTCTCGCCGCTACTGCGGGCCCCCAGGGGCCCGCAGAGCGGCGATCACAGATCGCTTGTCTGCCGGGGGTTGTGTCCCCCCCAGATTGGGGTAAAGAGCCAATAAAATTGGCTCTTTACCACGTGACCAGCTGTGTCCAATCACAGCCGGTCACTAACGCTCCTCTCGTGCACGCTGCTCGTGCGCGCCCCTGGGGGCGTGCAGCGCGGCGATCGGAGCTGAGGCTTGTCCCTCGGACAAAGCCCAGCTCCGATCTGTGTAAAGAGCCAATAGATTTGGCTCTTTACCACGTGACCGGCTGCGTCAATCACAGTCGGTCATGTGATGTAAATAAACCACAGTGACGAGCTGTTACCGCGGTTCTCCCTGTCACACACCGATCGTGTGTGACAGGGAGATTGCGGTAACAGCTCGTTACGGCCTACTGTGTACACCAAGCACACTGATCGCCCCCTAATAAAGAGTACCTGTCACCACCCCATCAAAGTACCTGTCACAGTCAATCAGAGTACCTGTCACCTGCCCATCAAAGTACCCGAGTACCTGTCACCTGCCCATCAAAGTACCCGAGTACCTGTCACCTGCCCATCAAAGTACCCGAGTACCTGTCACCTGTCCATCAAAGTACCCAAGTACCTGCCCATCAAAGTACCCGAATACCTATCACCTGCCCATCAAAGTACCCGAGTACTTGTCACCTGTCCATCAGAGTACCTGTCACCTGTCCATCAAAGTACACGAGTACTTGTCACCTGTCCATCAGAGTACCAGAGTACCTGTCACCTGCCCATCAGAGTATCCGAGTACCTGTCACCTGCCCATCAGAATACCCGAGTACCTGTCACCTGTCCATCAGAGTACCCGAGTACCTGTCCGTCAGAGTACCCGAGTACCTGTCACCTGCCCATCAGAGTACCCGAGTACCTGTCACCTGTCCGTCAGAGTACCCGAGTACCTGTCACCTGCCAATCAGAATACCCGAGTACCTGTCACCAGCCCATCAGAGTACCCGAGTACTTGTCACCAGCCAATCAGAGTACCCGAGTACCTGTCACCTGCCCACCTGAGTATCCGAGTACCTGTCACCTGCCCATCAGAGTACCCGAGTACCTGTCACCAGCCCATCAGCGTACCCGAGTACTTGTCACCAGCCCATCAGAGTACCCGAGTACCTGTCAACTGCCTTTCAGATTACTCGAGTACCTGTCACCAACCCATCTGAGTAACCGAGTACCTATCTGCAGCCCATCAGAGTACCCAAGTACCTTTTACCAATCCCTCAGATTACCCCAGTACCTGTCTCCAGCCCATCAAAGTACCCAAGTACCTATCTGCAGCCCATCAGAATACCTGAGTACCTATCTGCAGCCCATGCCTCCTAGAATATACCTTGGGTGTTTGCTTTCCAAAATGGGGTCATTTTGGGGGTAATTCCACTGTCCTGGTGCCCCGGGGCCTTCAAAAGTGTGATAGGAATCAATTAAATTTTATGTGTAATTTATGCTCCTAGAACGCCTGACGGTGCTCCCTGCATGTTCGGCCTCTGTATGTGGCCAGGGTGTGAAAAAGTCTCACACATGTGGTATCACCATACCCGGGATGAGTAGCAGAATATATTTTGGGGGGTAATTTTTGCTATGTGCATGCTATGGGTTAGAAATATCTTATAAATTGACCACTTTGTGTAAAAATAAAAGCGTTTTCATTTTCTTTCCACGTTTTTCGAAGACTTGTGAAAAAAAATGAACCATTCAAAAGACTCATAATGCCTCATTGATTATACGTTGGGGTGTTTGCTTTCCAAAATGGGGTCATTTTGTGGGCAATTGCATTGTTCTGGTGCTCCAGGGCCTTCAAAAGTTTAATGGCTCTTTATGAAATTAGATGTGAAATTTCTGCTCCTAGAATGCCTGACGGTGCTCCCTGCATGTTGGACTTCTGTATGTGGCCAGGCTGTGTAAAAGTCTCACACATGTGGTATCGCCATACTCGGCATGAGTAGCAGAATATATTTTGGGGGGTAATTTTTGCTATGTACATGCTATGTGTTAGAAATAACTTATAAATTGACCACTTTGTGTAAAAATAAAAGCGGTTTCATTTTCTTTTCACGTTTTTCGAAGACTTGTGGAAAAAAATGAACCATTAAAAAGACTCAATGCCTCATAGATTATAGGTTGGGGTGTTTGCTTTCCAAAATGTGGTCATTTTGGGGGTAATTCCACTGTCCTGGTGCCCCGGGGCCTTCAAAAGTGTGATAGGTATCAATGAAATTTTATGTGTAATTTATGCTCCTAGAATGCCTGACGGTGCTCCCTGCATGTTCGGCCTCTGTATGTGGCCAGGGTGTGTAAAAGTCTCACACATGTGGTATCGCCATACTCGGGATGAGTAGCAGAATATATTTTGGGGGGTAATTTTTGCTATGTACATGCTATGTGTTAGAAATAACTTATAAATTGACCACTTTGTGTAAAAATAAAAGCGTTTTCATTTTCTTTCCACGTTTTTCGAAGACTTGTGGAAAAAAATGAACCATTAAAAAGACTCATAATGCCTCATAGATTATAGGTTGGGGTGTTTGCTTTCCAAAATTGGGTCATTTTGTGGGTAATTTCATTGTCCTGGTGCTCCAGGGCCTTCAAAAGTGTAATAGGTCGTTAGGAAATTAGATGTGAAAATTCTGCTCCTAAAATGCATGACGGTGCTCCCTGCATGTTGGACCTCTCTATGTGGCCAGGCTGTGAAAAAGTCTCACACATGTGGTATCGCCATACTCTGGGACAGTAGCAGAATGTATTTTGGGGTGTAATTGGAAGTATGCATATGCTGTGTGTGAGAAATAACTTTGTGAAAAAAAAAAATAATAATTTCTTAATTTTCCCAAGAATTGTGGGGAAAAAGTACAACTTCAAAAAACTCGCCATGCCTCTTGCTAAATACCTTGGAATGTCTACTTTTCAAAATGGGGTAATTTGGGGGTATTTGTACTTTCCCGACATTTCAGGGCCTCAAGAATTGAGATAGGCCATCAGTGCATCAGGTGTGATCAATTTTCAATGATTTGCACCATAGTTCGTAGACTCTAACTTTCACACAGACCAAATAATAAACACTTATTTGGGTTATTTTTACCAAAGATAGGTAGCAGTATAGGTATTGGCCCAAATTTATGGACAAAAATTACTTATTTGCAAAATTTTATCACAGAAACTAAAAAAAAGTGTTTTTTTTTCAAAATTTTCGCACTTTTTTCAATAATGTCGCAAAAAATAAAAAACCCAGAGGTTCTTAAATACCACCAAAAGAAAGCTCTATTTGTGTGAAAAAAATGATAAAAATTTTGTTTGGGTGCAGTGTAGCATGAGAGAGTAATTGTCATTCAAAGTGTGAGAGCGCTGAAAGCTGAAAATTGGTCTGGTAAGGAAGGGGGTATAAACGTCCGGTATTGAAGTGGTTAACTGACAATTGCGCGGTCATGCGACGTGGTACCCAAACAAAATTTTGGTCCTTTTTTCCCACAAATAGAGCTTTCTTTTGGTGGTATTTGATCACCTCTGTGTCACTTCCGCTATAAGCAAAAAAAGAGCGACAAAAAAAAAAACAATATTCCTTACTTTTTGCTAAAATGCATATCAAACAAATTTATTCATCAGTTTTGGCTGATTTATATTCTTTCTCATATTGTTGGTAAAAAAAAAAAAAAATCGCAATCTGCGTTTATTGATTGGTTTGCGCAAACGTTGCCGTGCTTACAAACCATGAGAATTCATTGCGGTTTTACAATTTTTATACTAGTAATGGCGGCGATCTGTTTTTATCGGCACTGCGATATTGCGGTGGACATGTCGGACATTTCTGACACCTTTTTGGGACCAATGACATTTATACAGCGATCAGAAATTTAAATATCCACTGATTACTGTGTAAATGTCATTGGCAGGGAAGGGGTTAATCTGCAGGGGGCAGTGAAGGGGTTAACTGTGTTCCCTATGTGTGTTCTAACTGTATGGGGGCTGGGCTGCCAGGGGCACAAGAGATCTAACTCATCCCGAGTACAGGGATCAGTAGATCTCTGACATGCCGCCTGTCAGGTCTGCACTTTCTCCAGTTCCCTGATATCCTTTTTGAGAACAGGTGCCCAAAACTGAACTGCATATTCCAGATGAGGTGTTACTAATGATTTGTACTGAGACAAAATTATATCTCTCTCTCTGCAGTCCATACCTCTAATAAGACAAGAAAGGATTTTGCTCGCTTTGGAAACCACAGCTTGGCATTGCATGCCATTATTAAGCTTCTGATCTACCAAAACCCCCAGATCCTTCTCCACCACTGATTCCCCCAGTTGTACTCCACCTAGTTTGTATGATGCATGCATATTCTTAGCCCCCAAGCTCATACATTTATCAACATTAAACCTCATTTGCCACACAGTTGCCCAATTAAACAGTGCATCATATCATGTGTACTTTATAAATATAGTATATGACAGTCAAATAGAATGTATTTAAGGTCATAACTCTGTCAGATGGAGATATTGGTGACAAGCCCTGACCACCCTCAGTAAAAGAGAAATGGAGATTTAGGCACCAACCTGCAAGCTTGGCTCGGCTCCAACTGGCCACATACAAATTTCCCTACAAATTCCATATAAATACATAAGCTCAAGGCAGCCATTGATGTCAATGGAGAGGGGCCACATTCTCAAATGTCGGTCAAAGTTACATTCAAATTTTAACATTCAGTTTTGGAATGAAATGTCTCGAATGAAAACCACATACACTGTTAGAAATTAGTTCATTCAAGAAAAAATTCTCTTCCTGCTCCTTGGAATTTTCTCATCATGAAAATGAATGTCGATTTGCCCCACTAATGATTAGAAAATCAAACGAACATTCTTAACCACTTCAGCCCCGGAAGGATTTCCCCCTTTAGGACCGGAGCCCTTTTTGCGATTCGGCACTGCATCGCTTTAACTGACAATTGCGCGGTCGTGCGACGTTGTACCCAAACAAAATTTGCGTCCTTTTTTTCCCACAAATAGAGCTTTCTTTTGGTGGTATTTGATCATCGATGCGTCATTTCTGATCACCGCTATAAACAAAAGAAGAGCAACAATTTTGCAAAAAAAAAACAAAATTTCTTACTTTTTGCTAAAATACAAATCCAAAAAAAAAATATATAAAAAAACTTTTTTTTCATCGGTTTTGGCCGATTTTTATTCTTCCTCATATTTGTGATAAAAAAAACACGCAATCAGCGTTTATTGATTGGTTTGCGCAAAAGTGGTCGCGTTTACGGATGATGAGAATTCGCCCTAGGGGTCGCGCAGCGCGGCGATCGGGGGGCGGGCTTGTCCCTCGGACAAAGCCCAACCCCGATCACGGTAAAGAGCCAATAGTATTGGCTCTTTACCACGTGACCGGCTGTGTCCAAGCACAGCCGGTCACAAAATGACGGGAATCCGCGGTAACGAGCTGTTACCGCGACGCGCTGGGGATCCCGCTTAAGAGTAGTAGGCATTTGCGCTGGTGAAAACGCGTTTGGTTAGTTATTTGCGACTAACGCACAAAAAAAATAGTGTTTATACTCCTTCTTATTTTTAGCCGGTTTTGGCTACTTTTTTTTCAAAAAAATATATAAAAAAAAAACCTAAACATAAAATCGTTTTTCATTCTTTAAAACAAAAAAAAAACGTTTTAACAA
>BLSH010366692.1:48695-58709 GCA_018402905.1 Glandirana rugosa
CCCAAAAAAAATGTTTGCCCAGGGTCCAATCAATATTAAAGACGTCCCTGAATCCATTCAATGAGGACCGGAGCTGGCACCTAGAGGGACAAGGCTTGTCCCCGGCGTGGGATCGGTTCGGGGTCAGGTAAGTAAAGGGGGTTCTGGGGGGGCTGCTGCACTTAAAAGGTTTTTCACATTAATGCATAGAATGCATTAATGTGAAAAACCAGGAGACTTTACAACCACTTTAAGCCCGGTACAAAGCTTTTTTTTTTTTCGTTTAATCCAGCAGGCTGAATTTTAAAAAAATGTGCAACTCATTGTACTAACTGTGCAATGTTAGTACAGCGATCTCCCCACTAAGCTATTGTGTTCTGACAGGGGGATTGTTCTGTTGAATTGGCCGATATTCGGCCCATGAGTACCAGACTTTAGATGCGACAATGGACAGCTTAATCCCATACGCAATTTTACTGCCCAAGACATCCAAAGTGTGCAGGTTCTGCCCTTCTCTCAGAGTCCTGATTGAGATATTTTTCTCACGTCCCATCTCCGGAACCACACAGAGGGAAGATCTCCCCAACTGCCACAAAACAATAAAATACCGTATGTGTCTGTGGCATCCATTTCTAGAAGCTTTGAAGTGGGAATGACAAAGGTAATCATGCATTCCTCTACCTGTATGGATGTCACCTGCATCATGAAGACCATAACCAATGGCGGTCTTCAGGTTCTGTTAACCGCTTCTTAACCGGCCCATAGCCGAATGACGGTGGCAGGGCGGTTGCTTAACTCTGGGAGGACGTACTTTGACATCCTCCCAGAATCGCGCTTCCCGCGCGCCCCCTGGGGCACGCACACGGGAACATCCGTGACCGTCAGGTCCCCTGGACTATCAAGGATCGTGGTGAATGGCCGATGTGAGTGGCCTTTCACCACGTGATCACACCGTCAAATGACAGCGCGATCACATGTAAACAAGCCAGCGCTTCCGCCGGCTTTTCTCTCTCCTCTCCGCATCGATCGGTGCATTGCGAGAGGAGAGAGGGGGGAGAGAGAAGGTGCTGCAGCGCTGTGGGCGATGTATAATGCCCACAGCGCTGATAAGTTACAGCAAGCACCCCACCATCCATCCATCACCCACCTAGCCATCATCACCCCATCCATCGACCACCCACCCATCCTCACCCAATCCATACTCACCCACCTATCCTCACCCAATCCATGCTCACCCACCCATCCATGCTCATCCATGCTCACCCAGCCATCCATCCATGCTCACCCACCCAGCCGTGCTCACCCATCCATGCTCACCCATCCATTCATCCATGCTCACCCATCCATGCTCACCCTCCCAGCCGTGCTCACCCAGCCATCCATCCGTGCTCACCCACCCAGCCGTGCTCACCCATCCATCCATGCTCACCCAACCAGCCGTGCTCACTCACCCATCCATCCATGCTCACCCACCCAGCCGTGCTCACCCAGCCATGCATCCATGCTCACCCAGCTATCCATCCATGCTCACCCAGCCATCCATCCATGCTCACCCAGCCATCCATCCATGCTCACCCACCCAGCCATGCTCACCCATCCATCCATCCGTGCTCACCCATCCATCCGTGGCTCATCCATCCCCATCCATGGCTCATTTGTGCCTCATTCATGCTCATCCATACCACATCAGTTCTCATCCATGACACATCCATGCCATTACAGTGCCCATCTGTGCCACTACACTGCCCATCTGTGCCACTACAGTGCCCATCCGTGCCACTACAGTGCCTATCCGTGCCACCACAGTGACTCACAATAGTGTAAAAGGTAGTCAAATTAGATTCTAAATGTATGCCCCTAGAACACCTGACGGTGCTCCCTGTGGTCAGGCTGTGTAAAAGTGTCACACATGTGGTATCGCCATACTCGGGAGGAGTGGCAGAATATATTTTGGGGTGTCATTTTTGCTATGTACATGCTGTGTGTTAGAAATATTGTATACATGGACAACTTTGTGTAAAAAAAAAAAAAATGTTTTCATTTTCTTTCCACATTTTCCAAAAACTTGTGGAAAAAAATAACATGTTCAAAAGACTCATTATGCCTCCTAGAATATACGTTGAGGTGTTTGCTTTCCAAAATGGGGTAATTTTTTGGGCATTTTCATTGTCCTGATGCTCCAGGACCTTCAAAAGTGCAAGAGGTAGTCAAGAAATTATGTCTGTAATTTATGCTCCTAGATCGCTTGATGGCGCTCCCTACATGTTGGGCCTCTGTATGTGGCCAGGCTGTGTAAAAGACTCACACATGTGATATTGCCATACTCAGGAGGAGTAGTAGAATGTATTTTGGGGTGTAATCTGTGGTATGCATATGCTGGGTGTGAGAAATAACCCGTAACATATGACAATTTTGGGGGGAAAAAAAAAAAATCTTCATTTTGCAAAGAATTGTGGGAAAAAATTACAACTTCAAAAAATTCACCATAACCCTTACTAAATGCCTTGGACTGTCTACTTTCCAAGAAGGGGTCATTTGGGGGTATTTGTACTTTCCTGGCTGGTTAGGGTCTCAGGAAATGAGATAGGTGGTCAGTACATCAGGTGTGATCAATATTCAGTGATTGGCACCATAACTTGTAGACTCTATAACTTTCACAAAGACCAAATAATATACACTAATTAGTTTTTTTTTACCAAGGATATGTAGCAGTATACATTTTGGCCAACATTCATGAAGAAAAATTACTAATTTGCAAAATTTTATAACAGAAACAAAGAAAAATTCATTTTTTTACAAAATTTTCAGTCTTTTTTTTTATTATAGCGCAAAAAATAAAAAACCCAGCGGTGATTAAACACCACCAAAAAGAAGGCTCTATTTGTGTGAAAAAAGGACGCAAATTTCATATGGGTACAGTGTTGCATGACTAAGTAATTGTCATTCAAAGTGTGAGAGCGCTGAAAGCTGAAAATTGGTCTGGTTGTTAAGGGGGTTTAAGTGCCCAGTGGTCAAGTGGTTAATACCTTAGCAATCAGAGGACTGCATTTTCTGCTACGCGATCCTCTCATGTTAGAAGGACTGTACATCTTTATTTACATCTCATTTTTTTCATGTTTTCTATGTTCATGCTGCTGCACTTTAACCTGTTTGCCCTGTAGATTTGCAGGGTCTCTGAATTGTGAATCAGATGTGTATTTGCTGTGGATAACATTGTCCTCCAAAGTTGGGAGCTAGATCATCTACAGATGTGTATTACCCTCATAATTAGGAATGCAACGATTCTGATACCGGTACCGATACTAAGCATTTTTGCAAATATCGGTACTCAGAAAATGCTCCCATACCAGAAACTGATACCGGAAGTGACGTCAGCTGGGGGCAGCCGCACTGATCTGTGTGTCTCACGGCGCTCAGAAGAGTGGAGTGAAGCCGCCTCCCCCTCCTCTCTGCTTACATTCACACAGGAGGAGGAGGGAGATCGAGGGAAAAGCCGCGCTGTTCAGAGGTCTCTACACTCACTACTAGTACTACTGTCTGTAACTGTGTATTGTCTCTGCACTGAGTGGGGTCTCTGGATCGAGAGGGGGTCTCTGCACTGGGGGGGAGATGTCTGCACCGGGGGGATGTCTGCACCAAGGGGGGGGGAGTATCTGCACTGGGGGGAGATGTCTGCACCGAGGAGGGTGTCTGCACTGAGGGGGGGGTGTCTGCACTGGGGGGAATGTCTGCCTGTCTTGTGCCCTCCTAGCTCCCTGTACTGTGCTCTCCTAGCTCCCTGTACTGTGCCCGCCTAGCTCCCTGTACTGTGCCCTCCGAATCCTAACTCCCTGTACTATGCCCTCCAAACCCCCTATATTTTTCACTTCTAATCCCCTGTGCTGTGTTCTCCATGTGTTGCCTCCCCCTTCCCCTACCAACTGTCACCTCTGCCCCCATGTCTTCCAATGACCCTCCCATTCTCTTCCCCCCCAGTGATCTACCACCCCACAATCCCCATTTAACCCCACCCTCAACTACCCTGCCCTCACTTACCCCTCTACCCCCCCCCCCTCAACCCTGTCCTCACCCAACTCCCTAACAACCTGCCACCCCCCTCCCAAACCACCCCCTACCGTCGCGTTAGGTATCGGTAATTGGTATCGGCGACTACCTAAGGTAAAGTATCGGTACTCGTACTTGGTGGCAAAAAAGTGGTATCGGTACAACCCTACTCATAATGCATTCCTTTATTCCTTTCTACACAGTGTTTACACATGTGGGTGTCTGTTGGAAATCTCTATTTGGCACCATAAATTCCACTGTTCTATTCACTCATTAAAGTGTTACTAAACCCGGTAATATGGAAATGGTTCATCTGCCCAACCCCCCCCCCCCCCCCCAGTTCCCACAGCTTATAAATCTTCTTTTTACATTAAAATACATCCACTATATACCTTTTTTGGCTGGTCTGTATACCACAGTCACATGATAAACTGAAGGGGCTGCTCAGTGCTCAGCTTTCAGGTAGGAGGAGATTTTCACTACAGCCTGTATAAACGCCCACATGTGTAATGTCAATATCATGTGACTCTGCTAACTCTAAGAACAAGGAAATGTTCTCTCCAGCAATAGAGACCAAACTGAGCATGTGCAGGAGGACTAAACTCACTGTGTATTATATGGCCTTGCCAAGAGAGACAGTGCAGGAAGGGAAGGGTCTGTCCATACAGGATCAAATAGCCTTTTTACACAATGCAGAGGATTAACCCCTTAAGTTCCACAGTGAGTATAACAAGCATGATATTCTGCATATACAGACCAATTCTACTGTTGTGGGTTTAGCAACACTTTGAATCCACCATCCTAGATTAATGGTCAACCAGAGCTGACACAATGGTAGATCGACATCCTGCACCCAGCACTTTTTACAAGGACAAAGATATAAAACACAATTCATGCAAACCTATATTTACTATTTTAAGAACAAACCAGTAAGAATTTGCAGTCAAAAAAGTAGACAACCCCTGTAAAACTAAACGTAATTCATGTGATGCAATGTGCTTATCATGTGGTCATTATTACTGGACCCCCACATAGGAGAAATCATTTCTGCTCTATTTTTTGTACTGCAATCCATATCATGCGTTGTGGTGCGCTGTAGTACTGGTACACTGCATATAAGCTTTGGGTGCCATTTAATATGTATAGCAGTGCACAAGCACAGTTTGATGTGGACTGCAGTAAGGCTCATGGTACCACAGCACTCCATGTTTAAACAGATCCTTAAAGGGAACAGCTGAAGTATGAAGGCTGCCATTGCTAAACTCTTCTTCTAATAATACTAGTTCCCTAGCTGCCTTGCTGATCCAATGGTTTCAGGATTTTCTGGGTCACTGACCTACAACACATGTATCTTTGTAAATGAACAGCACCATGTTTAACTTCTGTCCATCCTTGTTCCAGTTGTCCTCCAGCAATCAGCACTGGAAATTGGTATTTAGCAGGGACAGCATGCAAATCATGGTGTAGCTTAGCTCACCCATGCTATCTATGTCTTGTGATTGCAAAACCCACCAGACAAATTCTTCCTCTGTGCCCTGCTGCTGTCAAAGACATAGATAGCATGTTAGGGGATAAGCGACACCATGAGTTGCATGGTGTCACTGGTAAACGGCTGGCATTTTACAATGCGGATTGCTGGACAACTGAAGTGTGGAAGTCAAACATGGTTATTTGTTTATAAAGGTGCATGCGTTATATGGCTGTTTTATGTTCATAGAGCAATTAAAGGGTGATCTTTCCTGGTAGAAACACAGAGGCTGCCATTGCTGACCTCCCACTGCCTATACCAATCACTGACTTGGAACAAGTATGCAAACCAGGAGAGTAAGAGAAATATTAGAACTTCTGCACTGTATATACAGTATGAACTTGTTCTAGGTTCATGACTCAAAGAAATGAAGTCAGAGGGTCACCATAACAGCCAAGAAACATTTGCAGAAAAGTAAGACACAATGGCTACCCAGCTTCTCTGTCCAAGTTATTGGGGAAAATTATGATTAGCATTATAGACAGAATGGGTCAGTCTTTGCAAGCACACATTTACATAAGAGGCCCACTAAGCCAAACAGTGCATAGTAATTAGAGATCACTGGCTAGATGAAGTCACTTATATGTTTGTAGGCCCTTCTACAACCCTGGGCAATGGCCCCTGTCCAATTCTGCTTACAGGACATTTGATTGGCCAGAATGGACTTTCCCAGTTGGTCATTATTGTTTCCCCAAAGACAAGCCCTCCCCTGTTCACCCTCCCCCTCTTCTTCATAGGCACAAAACATGCATGACCACTCAAAGCATGGTTGTAGAAAGATTCTTTTATTTGGCTAAACTGTGTATTGATGACGTGCCACAGGCTAATTCAGCCTTTCTCAAACTTTATACCCCAGAGGAACCCTTGAAATCATTTTTCAGGTCTTGGAGAATCTCAGCTAATCAGTGCATTCACTACTTCTGGCTCACATCAATAGTCCACACTGAGATGTGCCAAGAGCCCACATGCCCACCCAAAAGGGGAAGTTCCACTTGTTTGCACCCCCCCTCCACTGCTACATTTGCCATTTTGGGGGGGGGGGGCAGGTACCTGGATTTCACAGTTCTCTGCTCCCACTTCAGATCGCTGCAGAGATCTGTGCGGAAGTTCAGCCCCTTCCTTTCCCCCACAGCCTTCTGGGACAAATCACAGGGCCCAGAAGACTGCGGGACGATTCACAAAGCACAGCATGGCTCATACATGAGCTTGGCTACCATGCACAGCCGCAGCAGATTTTGCACGCTCCGGTTTTAGTAAATCAAAGCATTGCAGCTCAGATCACCAGTGGTTCTACGCAACCTCTGCACAGTTTTTGTGACCGCTTGAAATTGGACAGCAGCAGAACTAAGAATATGTATGGATGAGAGCCATGAGATTCCCTGACACCAATGCTGAGGGTTATTATTGCATTCCCTGACACCAATGTTGGGGGTTATTATTGCATTCCCTTACACCAATATTG
The DNA here is from genome assembly GCA_018402905.1 of Glandirana rugosa. NCBI lineage: Eukaryota > Metazoa > Chordata > Amphibia > Anura > Ranidae > Glandirana > Glandirana rugosa. The sequence goes on from BLSH010366692.1 coordinate 55,709, forward strand.
AGGGTTTTTATTGCATTCCCTGACACCAATGTTGAGGGTTATTATTGCATTACTTGAGACCAATGTTGAGGGTAATTATTGCTTTACCTGACACCAATGCTGGGGGTAATTATTGCATTCCCTGACACCAATGCTGAGGGTTATTATTGCATTCCCTGACACCAATGCTGAGGGTTATTATTGCATTCCCTGACACCAATGTTGGGGGTAATTATTGCATTCCCTGACACCAATGTTGGGGTCAATATTACATTCCCTGGCACCAATGTTGGGGGTTATTATTACATTCCCTGACACCAATGTTGGGGGTATTATTGCATTCCCTGACACCAATGCTGAGGGTAATTATTACTTTCCCTGACACCAATGCTGAGGGTTATTATTGCATTCCCTGACACCAATGTCGAGGGTTATTGCATTCCCTGACACCAATGCTGGGGGTAATTATTGCATTCCCTGACACCAATGCTGAGGGTTATTATTGCATTCCCTGACACCAATGTTGAGGGTTATTATTGCATTCCCTGACCAGTGGAGGCTCGTCCATAAGGGCTCCTGGGGCAACCCCCCACCAAAAAAATAAGTAAGAAATAAAAATGAACTATAATTATTAACCAACAACAGCACAGCTAGAGAGAAACTCCAAAGAAAAAAAAATCTTTGGAATTTCTCTCTAGCTGTGTTTCTGTTGCTAATTGCAAGAATACATAGATTAGATATGAAAGAGAAGTGTATTCTACCTAGCAACAGGGCAGACGTCCCAAATCTCATTAAAAAACCCTATCTAGCACACAGTAAAATGAATTCTCCACCCTCATTGGCTGCTTTCCAACATTCTATTCTGAGAATAGCAACTTTCTGGGTGGTCTGAAACTACAGACCTTAAACTGCCTAGTCCATTTGGTCTCTGCCTGGGAGGAGCCAAGATCTTCTCTGCTTGCAGTTACACATTCTGGCCTGCTATCTAGCCAGGTCCCCCCCTCCACAAGTCGCACTCTGACACTTAGGCCTCATACACACAGGTGTATCTCTAAGGCCTCATACACACGGACGTTTCTTAAAAAATAAACAAAACGCCGTGCCTGACGTCAAGGGGAAAAAAAAAAAAAAAAAAATCGGCGTTTTTCTGACTTATGCATCGGTGTTAGTGAGCGTTAGTGAGCGTCGGCGTCAATAGGCGGTTTTTTAAAAAAAAATCATCCCTCTGCTATTTTTCAACCTAAAAACATCGGCGTCAAAAAACGCCGGTTAATGCAGGTACACTATTAGTTGGCGTTTGTTGGCGTTTTGTGGCTTCGGCGTTAAAAAATGCCAAAACGTTACAGCCTCAGAACGCGATGGCCGTGGGTTCTACTTTCAGCTCACTAATGCCGACGCCCTTTACAGCTCAAAAACGCCAACGTTTTTATGGGGCCATTGACTAACATGGAGAGCTGCAAAAAACACCAGAAAACGCCAGCGTCAAAAAACATCCATGTGTATGAGGCCTAAAAATAAACAAAACGTCGGGCCCGACGTCAAGTTAAAGAAAATCAGCGTTTTTTTGGCGTTACGCATCGGCGTTAGTGAGCGTCGGCGTCAATAGGCGTTTTTTAAAAAAAAATCATCCCTCTGCTATTTTTCAACCTAAACCTAACCCTGTCATAAATGCCCCCGTTTATTGCCCCTGTCATATTTTCCCCATCATAACTGCCCCATCATCATATTTGCCCCATCATAATTTCGCCATAATAATTGCCCCTGTCATATTCACCCCACCATATTGCCCCTGTCATAATTGCCCCATCATATTTGCCCCTGTCATAATTGCCCATCATAATTGCCCCTGTAATATTTGCCCCATCATATTTGCCCCTGTCATAATTACTCCATTATAATTGCCCCTGTCATATTTGCCCGTCATAATTGACACATCATAATTGCCCCTGTCATTTGGCCCATCATTATTGCCCCTATCATATTTGCCCCTTAAAAATTGCCCCGTCATAATTTTCCCATCATACTGCCCCTGTCATAATTGCCTCATCTTAATTGCCCCTGTCATATTTGCGCCATCATAATTGCCCCGTCATACTGCCCCTGTCATTTGCCCCATCATAAATGCCCCTGTCATATTTGCCCCATCATCATTGCCCCTGTCATAATTGCCCCATTGTCATTGCCCCTGTCATATTTGCCCCTGCTATATTTGACCCATCATAATTGCTTCATTATATTTTCCCTATAATATTTGCCCTGTCCTTTTTGCCCCATCATAATTGCCCCTGTCCTTTTTGCCCCATCATAATTGCCCCTGTCATAATTGACCCCATCATAATTGCCCCTGTCATATTTGCCCCTGTCATAATTGACCCCATCATAATTGCCCCTGTCCTTTTTGCCCCATCATATTTGCCCCTGTCATATTTTAAACATAGCACAAACGCAGATACAAGAAATATTAATGCATTCCAATGAGCTTAAAATCACCATTGCCATGTTATGTTCATTAAAAAAACGCAGTCCATCATTCTGCATTGTGCACTGCAACGCATTGCAAACACACATAAATGCACACACATCTATGAAAACTGAACATGAACGCATGGAAATGCACTGCACATGCATGTGAATGCACGTCAACCTATCAAAAACGCACATGAATGCAAGCTAATGCATGTAAACACATCATTGTAAAACATTTTAAGAAATTAATATATTTTAAAAAAATGCATTGCAAATACATTTAACTGCACTGAAAACACTAAGATGCAGAAATACACAGAGAACACAGAGATTGTGGTATAAGAAGCCCTATTATCCTAAGAAGCAGACAGGGGGGGAAAAAAAAAAAAAGTACTGCTCTAAGCCCCGCCCACCACACTGTGACATCATCTGGTCACATGACTCGCTGTGTCTAGTCTAGTGCAGTAACTGCCAGAGGGTCAGATTACACAAGGAGGTTGAAGGGACGTGATCTGATCTGTGTCGCTCAGTACACTGGTCTACTACAGTGTCACAC
>BLSH010366693.1:25280-41543 GCA_018402905.1 Glandirana rugosa
CCCCCCAGGATGAAGCACCCCCCTTCTCCTTCAGTACAGAACCCACCCCAAAATAGTGCTCCCCTCAGCAGTGCAGCTTTACCAGTGCCAACGGGGGTCAATCCATTTTGAGTGCCACACATTGGGGAGGGGGGGGGGGGTAGTGTCATCCCAACACGCCCGTCCTCCCCTCCCCTGGTCCTCCTCCTCCTGCAGCAGCCTCTGTAACAAGGTCCCGCCTAATACAATACACGCTGATGACGCTGGTATCGCTCCGCCTATCACCAGACTCTAGGAGGCGGGACCTTGTTACAGCGGCCGCTGCAGGAGAAGGAGGAGGACCGAGGGAGGGGAGGATGGGCACGATGGGGGTGACACCTCCCCAATGTGTGGCACTCGGAATGGACTGATCCCCACACACCCTGCCCTTCACTCATAACCGCCACAGCTCGCAGTCCTGCAGGACGCGGCTGCTAACGAGGACGGCGTTCCACCTGTGAAAAAAAGTTCAGGGGCGCAGTCCCCACGCATTTCCGCAGGACTCAGGCCCTGGTTGGTGCAGTAAACCTTGGTGTCACCCCCCCCCCCATGTTTTTTTTCCCATATAACACTGCATACAATGGCAATAGTAGTGCCTTTAACGACTATAAAGCATCTAGCAAATTTAAAGAACAATATCATATGAAAAAAATTGTACTCCCCAAAAAAATAACCCCCAGGATCAGTGGCAGTTTCTGCAATAATAATCCCCAGCAGTTTCTGCTAAAATAACCAAAATCATTGGTGCCAGTTTCTGTAATAACCAAAATCATTGGTGCCAGTTTCTGCAATAATATGGTGACAGTTTCTGTAATAACAACCGAAGGCATTGGTGCTAGTTTCTGCAATAACAACTGAAAGCATTGGTGCCAGTTTATGCAATAACCAAAATCATTGGTGCCAGTTTCTGCAATAATACCCAAAAGCATTGGTATCAGTTTCTGCAATAATAACCGAAAGCATTGGTGCCAGTTTCTGCAATAATAACCAAAATCATTGGTGCCAGTTTCTGCAATAACTGAAATCATTGGTGCCAGTTTCTGCAATAATAACCAAAATCATTGGTGCCAGTTTCTGCAATAATAACCGAAAGCATTGGTATTAGTTTCTGCAATAATAACCGAAAGCATTGGTGCCAGTTTCTGCAATAACCGAAAGCATTGGTGCCAGTTTCTGCAATCATAACTGAAAGCATTGGTGCCAGTCTCTGCAATAATACCCAAAAGCATTGGTGCCAGTTTCTGCAATAATAACCGAAAGCATTGGTGCCAGTTTCTGCAATAATAACCAAAATCATTGCTGCCAGTTTCTGCAATAATAACCAAAATCATTGGTGCCAGTTTCTGCAATAATAACCAAAATCATTGGTGCCAGTTTCTGCAACAACTGAAAGCATTGGAATCAGTTTCTGCAAAAATAACCAAAATCATTCGTATCAGTTTCTGTAATAATAACCGAAAGCATTGGTGCCAGTTTCTGCAATAATAACCAAAAGCATTGGTGCCAGTTTCTGCAATAATAACTGAAAGCATTGGTGCCAGTCTCTGCAATAATAACCAAAATCATTGGAGCCAGTTTCTGCAATAACCAAAATCATTGGTGCCAGTTTATGCAATAATAACTGAAAGCATTGGTTCCAGTTTCTGCAATAATAACCGAAAGCATTGGAATCAGTTTCTGCAATAATAACCAAAATCATTGGAGCCTGTTTATGCAATAATAACTGAAAACATTGGTGCCTGTTTCTGCAATAATAACTGAAAGCATTGGTATCAGTTTCTGCAATAATAACCGAAAGCATTGGAATCAGTTTCTGCAATAATAACCAAAATCATTGGAGCCTGTTTATGCAATAATAACTGAAAACATTGGTGCCTGTTTCTGCAATAATAACTGAAAGCATTGGTATCAGTTTCTGCAATAATAACCGAAAGCATTGGAATCAGTTTCTGCAATAATAACCAAAATCATTGGAGCCTGTTTATGCAATAATAACTGAAAACATTGGTGCCTGTTTCTGCAATAATAACTGAAAGCATTGGTATCAGTTTCTGCAATAATAACCTAAATCATTGGTATCAGTTTCTGCAATAATAACTGAAAGCATTGGTGCCAGTTTATGCAAAAATAACCAAAATCATTGGTATCAGTTTCTGCAATAACCAAAATCATTTGTGCCAGTTTCTGCAATAACCGAAAGCATTGGAATCAGTTTCTGCAATAATAACCAAAATCATTGGTGCCAGTTTCTGCAATATTAACTAAAATCATTGGTGCCGGTTTCTGCAATAACAACCGAAGGCATTGGTGCCAGTTTCTGCAATAATAACCAAAATCATTGGTGCCAGTTTCTGCAATAATAACTGAAAGCATTGGTGCCAGTTTCTGCAATAATAACCAAAATCATTGGTGCCAGTTTCTGCAATAATAACCGAAAGCATTGGTATTAGTTTCTGCAATAATAACCGAAAGCATTGGTGCCAGTTTCTGCAATAATAACCAAAATCATTGGAGCCAGTTTCTGCAATAATCACTGAAAGCATTGGTGCCAGTTTCTGCAATAATAACCAAAATCATTGGTGCCAGTTTCTGCAATAATAACCGAAAGCATTGGTATTAGTTTCTGCAATAATAACCGAAAGCATTGGTGCCAGTTTCTGCAATAATAACCAAAAGCATTGGAGCCAGTTTCTGCAATAATAACTGAAAGCATTGGTGCCAGTTTCTGCAATAACTGAAAGCATTAGTGCCAGTTTCTGCAATAATAACCAAAAGCATTGGTGCCAGTTTCTGCAATCATAACTGAAAGCATTGGTGCCAGTCTCTGCAATAATAACCAAAAGCATTGGTGCCAGTTTCTGCAATAATAACTAAAATCATTGGTATCAGTTTCTGCAATAATAACCGAAAGCATTGGTGCCAGTTTCTGCAATAATAACCAAAAGCATTGGTGCCAGTTTCTGCAATCATAACTGAAAGCATTGGTGCCAGTCTCTGCAATAATAACCAAAAGCATTGGTATCAGTTTCTGCAATAATAACCAAAAGCATTGGTGCCAGTTTCTGCAATAATAACTGAAAGCATTGGTGCCAGTGTCTGCAATAATAACCAAAAGCATTGGTGAAAGTTTCTGCAATAATAACCAAAATCATTGGTGCCAGTTTCTGCAATAATAACCGAAAGCATTGGTGCCAGTTTCTGCAATCATAACTGAAAGCATTGGTGCCAGTCTCTGCAATAATAACCAAAAGCATTGGTATCAGTTTCTGCAATAACCAAAAGCATTGGTGCCAGTTTCTGCAATAATAACTGAAAGCATTGGTGCCAGTCTCTGCAATAATAACCAAAAGCATTGGTGCCAGTTTCTGCAATAATAACTAAAAGCATTGGTATCAGTTTCTGCAATAACCAAAATCATTGGTGCCAGTTTCTGCAATAATAACTGAAAGCATTAGTGCCAGTTTCTGCAATAATAAGTGAAAGCATTGGTGCCAGTTTCTGCAATAATAAGTGAAAGCATTGGTTCCAGTTTCTGCAATAATAACCGAAAGCATTGGAATCAGTTTCTGCAATAATAACCAAAATCATTGGAGCCAGTTTCTGCAATAACCAAAATCATTGGTGCCAGTTTATGCAATAATAACTGAAAACATTGGTGCCAGTTTCTGCAATAATAACCAAAAGCATTGGTGCCTGTTTCTGCAATAATAACCGAAAGCATTGGTATCAGTTTCTGCAATAATAACCTAAATCATTGGTATTAGTTTCTGCAATAATAACTGAAAGCATTGGTGCCAGTTTATGCAAAAATAACCAAAATCATTGGTGCCAGTTTCTGCAATAGTAGCCCCCAGCATATATGGTCAGTGGCAGTATGCTAGATTAAAACCCTGCAGCATGAAGGAGCTAATTAACACTGACACTGGCATATAATTCAGCTCAAGGGGTTAATGAACACTGTTATTGATCTCTAATGCCTTAACCCCTTGAGCTGAATTAGTGACCAGTGTCAGTACATTAACTCATTAATGCGGCATATACCTGATATGACCCAGTTCTTGTACCTCAGACTTGTGGCCATCTTAAGCATTATAGCAATATTTTGTCCAAGAAACTAAACATAACAGTTTCAGGCATTTTGTTCTTCTATATCCAACCCAGAAAAAAACACCGTTAACACTGATTTGCACTTTTGTAGATTATATACTCAAAATTCCAAAAGATGACTAGTATTACTTTAACTTCAGCCAAGAGCTTTCCGGGGATGGGTATCCAGAGACCCTGAGCGGATTTAGAAGAAGATCACAAGCGGCACAGACAGACTCCTCTCCCTCTGCCAGTGCTCCTTGTGACTTTCACTGATTCAGCTTTAAGCTACTCTGTGGCTGTGCCGCCCGCTCAGTTCTTGCCAGAGAGCTCAGTACCACTGGCAGGCACAGACTCACAGTCCTCTCCCTGTGCTGCTGCTGCTGCAGCAAACTGCGGTGCTCTTCAGCCTTCAGCTCCTCTGTTCCGCCCGCTCGCTCCTTGCACTGTGTGGCGTAGTGGCAGGAATGCGCCATGACATCAGTCTGTGTCCGACGTATAGGAGCGGCCCCCCGCACACACACTCACAGGCTCTGCCAGACTCGCCCCTGGCCCTGAGCTCCACTGGCCAAATACGGAATTGAATGGGACATGGTTGCTAATGGGAACGGCGTTCCTGCCGTGAAGAAAGTGCAGAGACATCATTCCCATGCGTTCCCACAGGACTCGAGCCCTGGGGTGAAGGCATAAATGTTTGCCCTTAGAAATGCTGAAGACAGTGATTGGTTTTCGGGGTCCTGTACGTGGATAGGCTCCCAAAAAGTCTCACACATGGGGTATCCCCGTACTCAAGACAAGCAGCAGAATGTATTTTGGGGTGTAATTACACATATAACCATGGCATGTGTGAGCAATATATCATTTCAGTGACAACTTTGTGTATTTTTTTTTTTTGTCATTTTTCAATCACTTGTGACAAAAAAATAAAATATTTAATGTGCTCAACATGCCTCTCAGCTAATTTCTTGGGGTGTCTACTTTCCAAAATGGGGTCATTTGGGGGGGGTTGAACTGCCCTTCCATTATAGCACCTCGGGAAATAAGATGGGTAGTCATAAAATAAAAGCTGCGTAAATTCCAGAAAATGTACCCTAGTTTTATGATGCTATAACTTTTGCGCAAACCAATAAATATACGCTAATTGAATTTTTTTTAACCCGAGACATATGGCTGAATGCATTTTGGCAAAACTTATGACTAATATTTAGTTTATTGTATTTTTCTAATAACAAAACAATTTTTAAAATTATTCTTTTTTTGTTTATATCTCAAAAAATAAAAAGCGCAGAGGTGATCAAATACCACCAAAAGAAAGCCTTTTTAAAAAAAAAAAAAAAAAAAAAAAAAAGGATGTAAATTTAGTTTGGGCACAGCACTGCATGGCCGCACAATAACCAGTTAAAGCAGTGCAGTGCCAAATTGAAAAAAGTGCTCTGGTCCTACAGTGGGAATTCCTTCTGGGGTTGAAGTGGCTAAATTTAGTTGATTCATTTTTTTTTTTGTTTAAAGTCATTATGTTAAAATTATTCCCATGTGTACAGTTTATGCTATACCTTGAGCCAGCTCGTTATCTCTTTCTGGGGACATTGTAGCTATGAAGTTGATACCAGTTTCCTAATATAGAATGAAATGCGTTGCTATATTATATCCAGCAACTATGTGCACCTTAATTTTAATGGACTTTAGGCAATAATTATAAATATTCCCATGCAGGTTAATGACGTTTGTGTAGCTAATTACACGGACCCACTCTCCCAGTATAAACAGTCATTGTCCCTTAGGTAAACTGGTAATAAGATCAGAATTCTGGTGCCACCTGCTCAGTGTAAGTCATCATATGCCTCGCCAATACACATTATCTTCTTTCATTCTCATAAGATTCCATTTCTGTTGTATAATGAAGATGGAATATGCCACATGATATTCACTTCCGCACTCATGTTTCTTCTGGACGATTCTGCAGAGGCTAGAACATGTTAAAGTGAACCTGTGCTCTGCCTCCCTGAACCTAAGGGGGATTTACTAACACTGGTGCACACAGAATCTGGTGCAGCTGTGCAAAGTAACCAATCAGCTTCTAGGTTTTATTCTCAAAGCTTCATTGAACAAGCTGAAGTTAGAAGCGGATTGGCTACCATTCACAGCTTCACCAGATTTGGAATTCAACACTTTTAGTAAATCTCACCCTAAATGTCCACAGCTAGAAACATAAGGTATCTGCTATTGCCACGTTTGCCTATTAAAGCCTCCTCCGTTCTAGATTTTTCACTTCACTATAGTCAGTAAGCACAGCTTAGCTAGGCAGTTGGGAAGAACTCAGTAAGAAGAGTTGAAAATTCCAGGTCTTCATTGTAAAGGGAAGGTAATTTCAGGTTAAATACAGAGAAGTCTTTGGTGGATAAGAGAAGTAATAACAACTTGCGGTCCTATCACTTTTAATTTTAAATAGGAATAATCAGGGACAGTTCAATAAAAAGTCCAACTCCAACATTTTTTTTCATTTAGTTTTGGAAAGTACGTGATGCATTACACATCAAAATAGTATATACATATTTTACTTCGTATTAGTCAAAAACCACGTTAATAAATAAATAATTAAAATGGTGCTCTATTCCTGTGAAATATATTAACCACTTCAGATCCGCGCTATAGCCGATTGACGGCTACAGCGCGGATCTACACTGCCGGGAGGCCGTCAATAGACGTCCTCCCCTTTGCGCACCCCCAGGCTCACTCTGGCAGCTGCCGCACACTGCGTGAGCGTGCCCGCGGGTCGGGCGGACTCGATGTCCGCCGGAGATCCGCAATCCCTTTACAGAGTGCCAGAATGGGGAACTGCCGATGTAAACACGGCGGTTCCCCGCTCTGTGAGGGGGGGCATGACTGATCTACTGATAGCCCTGCCACCACACAGTTAGAACCCATACAGGGAACACATTTAACCCCTTGATCACCCCCTTCCCTGCCAATGACATTTATAGATCTGATCGCTGTATAAGCGCGACTTCAAGGACCTCAGGCGACTATACAACACGACTTTTGCCAGGCGACTTTGCCTTGACCAATCAGAGAAGGGAGGGAGGGGGCTGCCCAAAAATAAATTCTATTCTTTTAACTGTAAAGTCGCTTCCATGTAGATGGGGATCCGAGTTGGAGGTGACTTCAATTGAATCCTATGGGTACAAGTCGGATAGAAGTCGCCTAGAAGTAGTACAGGAACCTTTTCAGAAGTCGCCTTGAAGTCGGAGCGACTTCAGTCGTGTATATTAAGATGGCTCCCATTCATTTCAATGGGATTTCAAATGTCAAGCGACTTGGGGCGACTTGAGGCAACTCAAGTCGGAACGCAAATCGCCCCTGTGTGAACGGGCACTAAATGTCATTGGTGTCAAAAAAGTGTCAAAAATGTAAGACATGTCCACCGCAATATCGCAGTCCTGATAAAAATCGCAGATCGCTGCCATTACCAGTAAAAAAAAAAATAAATAAAATAAAAACGCGATAAACCAATTTCCATAGTTTGTAGGCGCTATAACTTTTGGGCAACCCAATCAAAATACGCTTATTGCGATTTTTTTTTTTTTTTTTACCAAAAATATGTAGAAGAATATATATTGGCATAAAACTGAGGAATACATGTTTTTGTTATTTTTTTATTTCTTATATTATAGCAACAAGTAAAAAAAAGTTCTTTTTTCAAAATTGTCGCTCTTTTTTTGTTTATAGCGCAAAAAATAAAAACCACAGAGGTGATCAAATACCACCAAAAGAAAGCTCTATTTGTGGGGAAAAAAAGACGGCAATTTTGTTTGGGTACAACGTCGCACGACCGCACAATTGTCATTCAAAGAGTGACAGCGCTGAAAATTGGTCTGGGCAGGAGGGGGGGTTTAAGTGCCCAGTAAGGAAGTGGATAAAGTGACTAGTGCTGAATATGATAACTGCAATGACTTATGATTACAAAGATTGCATATCAAAAAATAATAACAATAAACTGTTGATAATAAATTCATTGTTCCAAAATGTGTGTGTGTGTGTGTTACTTGTAGTCCACCTACGAAAAATCATGACAAACTTTAAACAAGTGAAAAAAGGTGTCTTTGTGAACTATTAAAGTTCTAGTGATAGAAATTGCCACAAAATATCACTCTTAAACATAAAATAAAATAATTCAATTGAATGATGTGTATGTTATGGATAATCCACAGCAGAAAAAGTCCATGCTGATAAGCTTGGAAACGGTAAAAATGTTATGTTCTTGTGAACTGTTCTAGGTGCTGTTAAAAAAATTTTGCAGAAAATCTTCTATATGACAGGCAATGATATTCCTTCTGGTAAAATTAGCCTCTTACCGAAAATGATGGATCCCTATTATCGAGATCATGCTCACCTTATGGGTGTAATCAAACACAGGGATCCATGGTATGTATCCACACAGATTCAGCTTGCTTTCACTACAATGATCATCAGCATGTATGTCTCAGGTGTGTTTGTTAGAGAGCTTGCATCCACTCACGTATCAGATCAAACTTCCAATATTTTAAAATCACACATGGATAAGGAGAAAAAAAGCCTCAGTGTAAAACCACAAACATTTTTATTAAAATCCTCCATTCCTAGTACACGACAGTTGTGTGGAAACACGTCAGTTCGGATTATTTGGGTGATGCCACTAGGGTTGCCACATCATCCCTTTAATCCAGGACACATATCAATTACACAGGTCCTGTGTCTGATTAAGGTGGTGATTAACCCCTTCCTTACTGGGCACTTAAACCCCCCTCCTGCCCAGACCAATTTTTGGCTTTCAGCGCTGTTGCATTTTGAATGACAATTGCGCGGTCGTGCGACGTTGTACCCAAATAAAATTTGTGTCCTTTTTTCCCCACAAATAGAGCTTTCTTTTGGTGGTATTTGATCACCCCTACGTCATTTCTGATCGCCGCTATAAACAAAAAATGAGCGACAATTTTGCAAAAAATAATAATATTTCTTACTTTTTGCTAAAGTACAAATCCATTAAAAAAAATTATTCATCAGTTTTGGCCGATATATATATTCTTCTACATATTTTTGGTAAAAAAAAAAAAAAAAATCGCAATCGGCGTATATTGATTGGTTTGTGCAAAAGTTATCGCGTCTAAAAACTGGGAATTGATTTATGCCATTTTTATTATTATTTTTTTTTTACTAGTAATGGCGGCGATCTGCAATTTTTATTGGGACTGCGATATTGCCGCAGAAATGTCGGACATTTTTTACACATTCTTGGGACCAATGACATTTATACAGCGATCAGAAATTTAAATATCCACTGATTACTGTGTAAATGTCATTGGCAGTGAAGGGGTTAAATATGTTCCCTGGGTGTGTTCTAACTGTGGGGGGGGCAGGGCTGGCCGGGACATAACAGATCTAACTGATCCCAGTGACAAGGATCAGTAGATCTGGTATGTCCCCTGTCACAGAACAGGGAACCGCCGTGTTTACATTGGCGGTTCCCCGTTCTGAGGCTGCTAAAAGAGATCGGCGGGTCTCGGGCGGACATCGAGTCCGCCCGAGCCACGGGCACGCTCGCGCAGCGCGCACCGCTGCTGCCGCCAGGGGGCACGCGAGGAGCGTGCACAGGGGACGACATCCATGGACATCGTCCCGGCATTTCAGATCCGCCCTGGAGCCGTACTTCGGCAATAGCGTGGATCTGGAGTGGTTAAACTAACTTGGTGCCTTATCTGCATTAAATCAGCCACAGAACCTGTGTAATTCATATGTGTCCTGGATTAAAGGGATGATGTGGCAACTCTAAACGCCACCCCACTGGTAGGATGTGTGATATCGCCGCCGGTTATATCTCATGCTTGAATTTTTAAGTCTTGATGTAAGTGTAACCTTTAAAAGCATTTTAATAAAATTGTTTGCGGTTTTACACTGAGGCTTTTTTTCTCCTTATCCATGTGTGATCTTAAAATATTGGAAGTTTGTTCTGATACGTGAGTGGATGCAAGCTCTCTAACAAACACACCTGAGACATACATGCTGATCATTGTAGTGCAAGCAGGCAGAACCTGTGTGGAAGCCATCTGTCTGGAAGCATACCATGGATCCACATTTGTAATTACACCCATAAGGTGAGCATGATCTCTGTAATAGGGATCCATCATTTTCGGTAAGAGGCTAATTTTACCAGAAGGAATATCATTGCCTGTATTATAGAAATTTTCTGCAAAAAACATTTAACAGTTCACAAGGACTTAACTTTACCTTTTTCAAGCTTGTCAGCATGGACTTTTTAAGCCTTGGAATATCAATAACATACACATCATTTAATTTAATCATTTTATTTTATGCTTAAGAGTGATATTTTGTGGCAATTTCTATCACTAGAACTTTAATAGTTCACAGACACCTTTTTTTGCTTGTTTAAAGTTTGTCAGTATTTTTTGTGGGGGACTACAAGTAACACACACACACCAATTTTGGAACAATTTATTTATCAACAGTTTATTGTTATTCGTTTTTGATATACAATCTTTGTAATCATAAGTCATTGCGGTTATCACATTCAGCACTAGTCACTTTAACCACTTCAGCCCTGGAAGGATTTGCCCCCTTAATGACCAGAGCACTTTTTACGATTCGGCACTGCGTCGCTTTAACTGACAATTGCGCAGTCGTGCAACGCTGTACCAAAACAAAATTGACGTCCTTTTTTCCCACAAATAGAGCTTTCTTTTGGTGGTATTTGATCACCTCTGTGTTTTTGATTTTTTTGCACTATAAAAAAAGCGACAATTTAAACATTTTGCTATAATACATATCCAAAAAAAAATATATAAAAAAATAAATTTTATTCCTCAGCTTAGGCCAATATGTATTCTTCTACATATTTTTGTAAAAAAAAACAAAAAAACGCAATAGGCATATAATGATTGGGTTGCGCAACAGTTATCTACAAACTTTGGGACTAGATATATGGCATTTTATTATTTGGGTTTTTTTTTTTTTACTAGTAATGGCGGCGTTCTGCGATTTTCATCAGGACTGCGACATTGCGATGGACAGATCGGACACTTTTGACACTTTTTGGGACCAATTACATTTATACAGCGATCAGAGCTAAAAATAGCCACTGATTACTGTATAAATGTCACTGGCAGGGAAGGGGTTAAAATGTAGCGGTGCTCAAGGGGTTAAGTGTGTTCCCTCAGCGTGTTCTGTGTGGGGGCTGGGCTGGCAGGGACATGACAGATCTGACTGTTCCGATTACAGGGAACAGTAGATCTGTGTCATGTTCCCTGACAGAAAGGGGATTTGCCTAGTTTACATAGGCAGATCCCCGTTCTGCCTCTGTAGTAGGAAATCGTGGGTCGCTGACGCACATTGAGTCCGCCCAACCCATGGGCACGCTCCCGTGGTGTGCATCGGGCACACACGCCCATTATCTTCTTTTAAAGTACCGCCGTACAGCTACGGTGATTTGCACTGGAGAGCCGACCTGCCGGCGGCTGGTCGGCAAGTGGTTCATATATTTCACAGGTATAGCGCACAATTTTAATTATTTATCTTTTTAAACTCTATCCTGGTTTTGAGAAGCAGCTATTCCACTGATTGAAACCAGCGCAGAGTGTTGTGCACACTTTAACCACATAAATGCCCACTACACAAAGTTACATAGTTAGTCTGGTTGAAAAAAAGACAAGTCCATCTAGTTCAACCGATAAAAGGGAAAAAAATAAAAAATAATTTTTACAATTCTATATACACAATCCCATACCCACAGTTGATCCAGAGGAAGCCAAAAAAACAACAAAGCATGATCCAATCTGCTCCAGCAGGAGAAAAAATTCCTTCCCGATCCCCTGAGAGGCAATCGGATATTCCCTGGATCAACTTTACCTTTAAATGTTAGTATCCAGTTATATTATGTACATTTAGGAAAGATCATATAACCTATGAAGTTGATCATATAAACCTCCACATCTTCCTATCCATTAGTCATTCCTGAACCGGTTCCCGATTGGCTTGCGTAGATTTACTGCTGCAGAGTGGCACTGTAGCACGAATCACCGCCTTTAAACGGCAGCTGGCGCATGCACAGCTAGCAGGTGGGGCCGCGAGCCGCGATTGCTTAGGACAAATGAAAAATGGGGAACCACCGATGTAAGCACAGCGGTTCCACCCGCTGTCGGAGAGCAAGTAATAGGCGTGCGCAGGGGGTGTGCCAGGTGTGCCCAGGCACACCCCAATCATCCCCTGTAATATATGCCAACTGTCTCTACTTTGCTGGGGCAGTGTCTCTTTTTAGGTTCTCCTGCATCAGTCACGTTCCAAGTTATGCCCCGGGAACCCTGTGAGCAGAACACACCGCTCCACAGTGAGCAGACTGTGCTGCCTGGGACCTCCCCTCCTCACCTACTGCATGCAGTAGAATACTGGACAGCTGAGGGAGTGGGCGGAGCGTCTTAGCAGGCACAGGCTTGTGAAAGCAGCAGAGAAATGAATGTATACCCAGCAAAGAGACCTTGTGGGAGGGTTCAAACCTTCCAGCTCCGCCCTCATCATGTACTCTTCCTGGCTGGCCAGCATCAGAGAATCGGCAAAAACATGGTGCGTGTCACAGTGGGGAGAAAGAATTGAGCTGCAGAGGTGTGCTGGGGGGAGGCATTGCAGGAAGGGGTGTGCTGCTCTGGAGAACTGGATGCAAAAGTGTGTGTGTGGGCGTGTATGCGATATGTGTTTGTGTGTATGTTATTATGTATAGGTGTGTGGATTGTGTGCATTCTACTCAGGACCGTCTTTAAGGCAGGGCAAAAGGGGCAGCTGCCCTGGGCCCTGTCATTGTTGTGGGGCCCAAAGCAGCTGCCTCATACTTGCCAACTATCCTGATTTAAATTCCCCTGTCCCTTGAAGTTTTAGTCCTGTGCTTTGTCCCGATATCTCAGTGTGAAGTGCTCTTACTAAAGCTGTCCAACTCTGCCCTATTGTTGTGTACAGATGACTCACCTGCAGACCCTATGTTTACATGTAAATAACCGGCATTGATATGTAAAGAGTGGCAGCATTCATATGTAAATTGGTGGCCAGCTGCACTGATATGTAAATAAAGGCGGCATTCATATGTATATCATGCCCCCCTGAGGTCATATTCACCATCACCTATACTGAATGCTGCCCACAGGGGAGACAAAGGCATGCTTGAAAGTCCACAGCACATGTCAGCAGATGTGTGAGGGAGTCATTAATAATTGATGGCACTGCTGTGTATCTGCTAAAGGGTAGCACATTTCTGTGTCAGGAAAATGACTTTGCGCTCCCCAGTCCATGGTGTGCAGGCAGCGAGGAGATGATGTGCTGTAACCTCTAGCAACCAATCTGTGGGAAGTAATGATGTGCAGTAACCTCGAGCAAACAATCAGTGAACAGTAATGATGTGCAGTAACCTCTAGCAACCAATCAGTGAACAGTAATGATGTGCAGTAACCTCTAGCAACCAATCACAATCACTGCCTGATCTGATTCAGTGAACTGATTTTGATTCTAGCTGCTATTTATTGTATGGCTCAGAGCAGGTGGAAAGCGAAATTGCATGGGGGGGGGGGGGCAAGAAAATGTTTGCCCAGGGTCCAATCAATATTAAAGACGGCCCTGATTCTACTGAATCTGAGGTAAATGGGTCCTTAAGCCCCTGTCACTTTATATCCTAATATTTGTTATGTGGTAATTTCCCGCCATTTCTTTATTGTGTGTAATGATTGTTTACTTTATTATTGTCTCCAGTTTTGTTGCTGTTTTAGCTTATGTATTTTTAGACTAATAGCTACAACTCTCTTTTTCATGTTTAAAGTAGGACAAAGGGCAAATTAAACATTTTGATAGGGTAAGGGGGAGGGGGGTTATAACCCCTGCCAGTTGTCTTTTTCTGTCATATGTGTCCCATTGGGGAAATTTCTCTTCACATCCTGTCGTAATCAAAACAGGAAGTGAGAAGAAAACTCTCCAAAATGAGAGAATCCCTGAATGTCCCCATTGGAAGATTCTCCTTCTATCCCTGATGTGGTGACAATGCAACATTTGGAATTGTATTATACTTCCACTCCTGGTGATAACAGCATGCAGGACAAATAGAGAGAGTGAATCTCCCTAACAGGGGCACAGACAACAATGAAAACCTGACAGGGATTCTAATCTCTCTCCGCTCTAAATAAAACTTTAAAAAAATGTTTTTCTCTTAGTTTTATTTATTTAAAGCTGAACTTCA
The DNA here is from genome assembly GCA_018402905.1 of Glandirana rugosa. Lineage (NCBI taxonomy): Eukaryota > Metazoa > Chordata > Amphibia > Anura > Ranidae > Glandirana > Glandirana rugosa. Next base: position 39,643 of record BLSH010366693.1, read on the forward strand.
GGAATGTGATCACTTTATAAAATGTTCTGGCTTGCTGTGGGTTAAGCCCAACAAGGTGCATGTCACTTAGAGGACTTATCTCTTCAATTTATGTTTTTATTGAGCGCTAGGAGTACAGCTGTTACTATATATCTGGCGCTCTATGCTGGACCAGGTCTGTGGTCGCTCTGCCTTTCCCTCCTGTCCAATCACAGAACACTGTGTATTATACAAATTGTATTAATACAAAGCTTTCTGTGAATGGACAGCAGAGGGGCAGGCAGAGCACATGCTGAGTAAGAAAGTATAGATTGCTGTACTCCCAACATTCAGGGACATTGTCCACTGTAAATTAAAGGGATAAGTCCACAAGGTGGCATACACCTTGTTGAACTTAAACCTCAATAAACCAGAATATTTTAGAAAGTGACTGGGTTTCTTGAGTTCAGCTTTAAAATATGGCAGTAGGTTTATGATATGCATGTTTTAAAACTACATTACAATTAAATTGAATACCTTACCCCTCATTAAATATCACTCCACCTACAGGGGCTGGCTGGACACACAGGAAAGAAAGGTGTCCCTGGGAATTTTTATTAAATGTTGGCAACTATGCGTACACCAGTGGCGTATCATCCATGTGTGCAGGGCACAAGGACTCCAAGGGAAAGGGAGCCCCCTGTGCCTTGACACACACTGCCCACATAGAGTAAAAATAAGTCAACCACATTTTCCTGGTGTGACGGTACTGGCATCCATGGAACTTTTCTTCATTTTTGGGGAGCAGGCAGCAGTGGCTGGGTTACCTTTGGCGATACTAAGATTATAGTCCCCGCCGCCGCTGCCCACAGTCACTGGCAGCCCTGGCTGTTGGACTGGTGATATGCTCTCAGTAAATCCCGAGGGTGGGGTTATGCTGAAAGCGGTTGTGCTCAGATCAGGGGTATTCCCATCAGGTGGCAGTGAGTTGGTATGCAGCAGGCATCATTAGAAGATTGTGTAGTTTTTTTTTTCTGGTAAGATAAAGAAGAATCTAATGTCATACCTGTAGTAAGGTGAACTGTTGCTATACTTTTACTACTCCTATGAAACACTGCCTGCAACCACACAGCTTTAGCATCTTTTAATCACAGGTGCTATAGATGTATGGCTGCAGAAAGTGTTTGCTTTGTACATTCATAACTAGAGTTGAGCGAACTTCTAGAAGTCCAGGTTCTGCCGAACTTCAGGACAAAGTTCCGGTTCGGGTCCGGACAGAACCCGAACTTTGTCCCGGACCCCGAAGCCCATTGAAATCAATGGGGACCCGAACTTTTAGGCACAAAAATGGCTGTAAAATAGTCCAGGATAGTCCTAGAGGTCTGCAAAAGGAAAGAAATGGGGGTAAGGGTGGGACAAGTGCCCTACAAAGAAATGGGGACAGGGAAATAACTAAAAGCATTTTAAAAAAAAATAAAAACCTAAAAAAAGCAAAAATGGAGGTGGATGTGGACCATCTTCAAACTGGGTCTGAAAAGTATTAATTAATGGTAGAAGCCATATAACTGTTCTAAAATCATCTTCAAACTGTGTCAAAAAAGTATAAATAAGCCGGGAGAACCCATATCACTGTTTTGCAAACATCTGGAAACTGTGTGTGTCACTTTAAATAAAACCGGGACTAACTGAACTACTGTTCTGCAAACATCTGGAAACTGTGTGTGTCACTTTAAATGAAACCGGGACTAACAGAACTACTGTTCTGCAAACATGTGGAACGTCTGTGTGTCACTTTAAATGAAACCGGGACTAAATGAACTACTCTTCTGCAAACATCTGGAAAGTCTGTGTAACACTTTAACAAAAACCGGGGCGAACCCATATCACTGTTCTGCAAACATCTGGAAGCTGTGTGTGAAAAACAATTTCACAATGTGTCTGAA
>BLSH010366693.1:59831-77720 GCA_018402905.1 Glandirana rugosa
TCATTCATTTATTCCTGTCTGTTTATACACCATGCCATATGATGTGTAAATGGAGAATATAGGCTTATTATGCTTTTACTTACTAGCACAGGAAAGATTGAGAATAGAACTATCATGTGTATTAATATGTTAATCTAGGCATTCTATTTTTTAGTGGGGGGTCAGATCGTTTGTCAGGTAGTCATTACCACATGTGGGCCTGTCCCTGGCTCAGAGTGCTAACAAAAAGGCAGCGAGGTCTGCTATCCAGAGGCCCTGTTCTGTTACTATTAGGCCTCATACACACGGGCGTATCTAAAAAAATAAACAAAACGTCGGGTCCGACGTCAAGGAAAAAAAGTCGACCTTTTTCGGCGTTATGCATTGGCGTTTTTGAGCATTAGTGAGCGTCGGCGTCAATAGGCGTTTTTTAAAAAAAATCATCCCTCTGCTATTTTTCAACCTAAAAACGTCGGCGTCAAAAAACGCCGGAAAACGCCGGTACAATATTAGGTGGCTTTTGTTGGTGTTTGTTGGCGTTTTGTGGCGTCGGCGTCAAAAAACGTCAAAACGTTACAGCCTCAGAACGCGATGGCCATGGGTTCTACTTTCTGCTCACTAACGCCAACGCCACCTACAGCTCAAAAACGCTGACGTTTTTATGGGGCCATTGACTAACATGGAGACCTGCAAAAAACGCCAGAAAACGCCGGCGTCAAAAACCGTCCGTGTGTATGAGGCCTTACTCTTTATGTATTTAATGCAGTATTATTCAGAATATAATACAAATTTGCAGCACTAAAATAAATATATAGGCTCCATGCACACTAGCGTTTTTCATAAGCTGAAAAAAAAATAGCATTTTTGTGCCAGCTTCTAGTAGCATTTTAGAAGCATTTAGGAGCATTGGCATTTTATTAGCATTTTTGCAGTACACGAAGGAAAAAAAAAAGCTGTTAGGAGCATTTTAGTAGCATTTACAGTAGAAGCCGCAGGGGCGGCCCTTCCATTGTGGGCACGGGCGCCGCCCCCCCCCATCCATGCACCGCCGCCCTCTCTATCAATGCGCCCGGGCCCCTTAAAGGACGCCGGGCGCATGAATTCCTATGATGGGGATGGGGGGGGGTTTAAGAACTGATTAGAGCCAGAGGCTCTAATAGGCTTCAAAATACGGTAGGCTCAGGGTGCAGAGCATTGCATCAGGAGCCCACCCAGGTGTGTTGCAACAGCGAATGAATATTCGTTGTTGCAACACTGATCCTCCTCCCGGCCAATCGGGAAGCGGGTTTGATACCCATCACCCGATTGGCTGAAAGGACAGGCAATCCTATTGGACGTCTAGGAGGAGGGGAGGAGACGCACAGTGGAAGCATGGAGGAGAAGAGCCTCTGGCCGATGCCTTTTCATTTTTTTTGTGCAAAGGTGAACTTATGCTTTACATAAAATGTGACTATATACTGTAGCACTGGTGTTGCTCAGTATGGCCTCAGTTTTTTTTTTAACCTTTCAGTGGTATTTTACAACAATCTGCCTCGTAATCCGCATACCTCATTATATGCTGTATATTTATATTCTGATGTTACCTTCAGTCACTGTGTAAACAGTTCTAATAAGGAAAATGGCGGAGTCCAGGACCAATGCCAGCTCCGGAGGAGGCTGCAATAAGTGGCAGCTTGCTGCTGCTTCTATTCTGTACAAAATATATTATTCAGTTGCTTTTTCGTGTTTAAAGAGACCGTGTCTTCATCCCAAGCCAATTAAGATAAGGCTCTCAAGTTAGAGTACTCAAATCAGTAGATGCTAGACTGCAGTTGTTTAAAAATGATTTGCCCCCGCTGTGCTGAAAATAGGCCTTTTCTTTTTAATCTCCTCTATAATACGGAGGCTCAGCTTTCCAGATACATTCAGCTGCTCCCCTCCCCAGTCATGACATTAGCCAAGGTCCTTGCAGGGGTCCTGGCATTGGCATGACTACTTTAACTAGAGGTGTTCTTAATAGGCAGGCATGAGTTGATGACAGGATCTCTTCACGTTTGATTGATTTTAGAGAGTCTCATTATAGCTTGGATTTAGGTGAAACTTGCAAGATTCATGCAGTTTTTATTTGAGGTCTGCAGTCTCAGGATAATAGGGAATTAAGTCAGTAATTCTGCCTAAAATTTTTTATGTTGTTTCAGTAGAGTGGGAAGAACCTTTGTCATTTTTAATGTTAATTGTCGTCTGTGCCCATGTTTAAAGAGACTGTGCAGAGAGAGTATTGAGGTCTCCATTCCAGACCTCTGCAGCCATGTGCTCCCTTGAGAGTGGCTGGTAGTAGTGGTTCACCTGCTAGCTGCAGTCAATCACACCATATAGCACACATCCAGAGACACTGACCAGGCCGGCTCCTGGTTTTATTGGGGGAAATAACTTGGATGGGGATAAGGGATGACTGTGGGATGCCCAGTCGAATTATAGTACAAAGTTGGCACATACAAGCCTGTATGTGTGCGCTGACACTGCAGACTATTACTCCTTCACCCTCCAGCTCAGTACTTAGTTTCCGGCCTAAAAGGAATTCATTAGGCCTCTACACTCTGTTCTGCACCGCATACTAGCATATTATGATGTACTTGCCTTTTCAAATGAAGCCCTCCAGTGGCACTGCTGGGACTTCCATCTTCACCTGGTCTTCCTTCCGTGTTTGCGGGCTCTGGCCTTTATAATGGCTGGGGCCACAATGACGTCATGCGTGGGAGCTGAGGCCACATCACAGCGCTCTGCATTCCATGGCATACTGTGTGCCCTGAATGTAGAGTGTCTCTGCGCATGCGAAGGTGACATCTTCGGCCATTGCCTATATGAATATCTCCTAAACCGGGCAGATTCCTTTTATTTTTTTAATTTTATGAGGAATGCACAAGGAAGGGACCAGGAAGTTGAGCTCATGGCAGGAACCTGTCACAAACGATCCATAAGTTGTGAATTTCCCTTCGTGGGGTAATGGACACCAGAGTGGATATAGCAGGGGATAAATACTTCACTCCATTCAGGATTATAACATTATGGGAAGAGTTCCACTTCAAAACATTTTTTTACAGTGCGAGTAGGAATGCTTCCCTCTCCATTCTGATTCTGATTCTTGATGTATATTATTTTAGAATATGTAAAAATCTGTTATCTATAGAGTGAAATCACAATGACTGGAGTAAAAGGGAGCCAAACCAACTATGTAAATGCATTAACTGAAGGGTTACAGTGTATCCAAACCCAAAAACAAAAATGTATCATATTCAAGCTTACCAGTGCTCAAATGTGAAGGCTACGTTAGTTTTCCTTTTTCTCATCCTTTTTTTTTTCTTTATTTTCAACTGGTGGTCCTGCCAGTAACACACTTCCTGCCCTAGAGTGTTAAAGGGGTTGTAAAGGCAGAAGTGTTTTTGTTATCTTAATGCATTCTATGGATTAAGATAAAAAAAACCTTCTGTGTGTAGCAGCCCTCCTCCCCCCCAATTACTTACCTGAGCCCCCTCTCTCTCCAGCAATGTCCACGTATGTCTAAGCCATCCAGGACACGCTGAGACATAGCAGCGGAGCCATTGGTTTCCGTGGCTATCACTTCAAGTCAGTCAGTAGAGAGGGGGCGGGGCCGGGTCGGGGCTCCGTGTCTTAATGGGTACACGAAGCTCTGACTCGGCTCGGGTGCCCCCATAGAAAGCTGTGGGCTGTGGGGGCACTCGATAGGAGATAGAGGCCAGGAGCAGCAAAGAGGGACCAGAGAAGAGGAGGATCCGGGCTGCTCTGTGCAAAACCAACTGCACAGAGGAGGTAAGTATAACACGTTTGTTATTTTTTTTAAAAAAGAGACTTTACAATCACTTTAACCACTTCCATACCGCGCAACTTCCAGCACTTCTCTCCTACATGTAAAAATCATAATTGTTGTGCTAGAAAATCAAACCCCCAAATATTGTATATGTGTTTTCCGTAGACACCCTAGAGAATAAAATGGCGGTCATTGCAACTTTTTATTTCACACGGTATTTGCGCAGCAATTTTTCAAACGCAATATTTTTGAAAAAAAAAACCCACTTTCATGAATAAAAAAACCAAAACAGTAAAGTTAGCCCAATTTTTTTGTATAATGTGACAGATGATGTTACTCCGAGTAAATAGATACCTCACATGTCATGTTCTAAAATTACACACACTCGCCAAACTTCAGTACAGGACTAATCTCCATAGGCGATGCTTTAAAATTGTTTACAGATTACATGTTTAGAGTTACAGAGGAGGTCTTGGGCTAGAATTATTGCTCTCGCTCCAACATTTGCGGATATAATTTACATGTGTTGTTTGAACGTTGTTTACATTTGCGGGCGCGACCTACATATGCATTAGCTTCTGCTTGTGAGCTTGCGGGGACAGGGTCACTTTAATTTTTTTTTTTTATTCTTTATTGTTTATTTTATTAAAAATTTTTTTTTTTTTTTTTTTTTTTTTTTACACTTTCCCTTTAGAATATTTTTTGATCACTTTTATTCCTATTACAAAGAATGAAAACATCCCTTGTAATAGGAATAGTGTGTGACAGGTCCTCTTTATGGAGAGATGTGGGAACTATAAATGCATAGATCCTTCATATTTTTTTATCTCAGGCTTTCAAGCCTGAAGGAGGAATGGAGCAGTCCATTTAACATGGTTTCCTATGGAACACGTTCTGTAGTGCAAATCTGCAAAATGCGCTAAAAATGCATAGGTGTGAATCCAGCCTAAGGGCTGATTCACATCTATGCATTTTTAGTTTTTTTTGCAGATTTGCACTACAGTAAATTTAACATGGTCTCCTATGGAAATCTGCAAAATGCAAAAAGCACAAAAATGCATAGGTGTGAATAAGCCCTTAACTCTCGCTCCTTTTTTTTTTTTTTTTTTTTTTTTTTTACAGGAGTGTGGTGTGGGCAGGGTCATTCCTGCCCCACAGCCCACATAAAGAGGCAGATATGACCAAGCCTGCAGCTTATTGGAACAAAAAAGAGCAAGAGTTCAAGTAGAAATGAGAATTGAGTTTGAAGGGCACGAGAGCTCATCTCTATTATCAATCTTTGTTATCCGCTTTGTACCTGTGAATTACAGAACACCTCCCCCTATCTTATGGTGAGCAGGTGGTGTTCTGTAGTCTAAATCTGAAACAAGCAGCCTAGAGTGACAATGTGCTCCTCTGTAGATACAGTACTATACAGTGTGTGAGCATTAATCCATACCGCCGAATGTCATATGACATCCTTGGCTTTCAGTGGTGATATCTGGATGATGCCTGCAGCTGCAGGCATCATCCAGATATCATTTTTTCAGCCGGCAGGAAAGCCTGAGATCCTTCATATTTTTTTTTTTGATCTCAGGCTTTCAAGCCTGGAGAAGAAATGGAGGAGTCCATTTAAGATGGTTCCCTATGGAACACATTCTGTAGTGCAAATCTGCAAAATGCAAAAAGCGCTAAAAATGCATAGGTGTGAATCCAGCCTTAGAGAGGAGTTCAGTAAAGTATTGCATTGTAGATACCCACATCTTTCTGTCAGTGGCGGCCACTCCATATGGGGCACGGGGCACCGCCCCCCCAATCCATGCATCTGGCCCCCTAATCTACATACAGGGCACCGGATGCACGGATTCCAATAGCGGGGGTGTGATTTTTTGAAGCACATGATTAGAGCCTGAGGATCTAATAGGCTTGACACTAGCGAATAAATATTCACTATTCTCCTCCTCCCAGCCATTTAGGAAGCCCCTATCAGACAGGGAGTCTTAGGACTTCCTGGCCAATCGTGTCTTAGTTGCTGTGTTACCGCCGCCATCCTCTGTGTCTCCCACGGGGGGGATGGTCAGTGCTGTGTGACCGCCGCCGTCCGTATCTCCCGTGGGGGGATTGCCGGTGTTAGTCTGTGCTGCCCCCCCCAAAATAATGAGCACCAGCTGCCAAAGTTTTTGCTTTCCATCCTGCCCCAAGCACAGCTGCAGCGCCTTATGCAAATACTGACAACCAGTAATGCACACAAATCGGCACATTTGACAATTCTCTGGCCGCTTGGGCACCAAACACTGCATTGTGAAACTGGGGTGGGGGCAGGCATGCACTTTTGTCGAATATCTTTATGTAGCGGTAAATAAACAGTGACCAATAGGGCAGGTGGGAGAAAGCTAAAGGTAAGATAATGCAACAGAGGCTTCTGTGCAGCTGGTGGTTTACTATGATGTCATACATGGTAACACGTTGAGAAAAGTTAGTATAGAAAATAGTCACATACAGCTGGACTTGTTTTGTAATGTTGAAGATGTTTCTCTGTTTTATCAAGCAAATTCTTTGGTTCTAACTGGAAAAACTGCTTGGATAAACAGAAAAACATCTTTAACTTTACACGACCAGTCCCGATGAATGAACTACATTCAAACAAAAGAACTGGCTGGACTTCCACTTTGATGGAAAATAAGAGCATCCATGATTATACAAAGGGACAGTCTACTGAACATATGATGTCACTGTATTACCTACTGACCTGTCATTTTTCTTTTTCAATAAGTTTATTACATGTTTTCAGAGTACACAAATCGTAAGTAAACAATATCAGAAAGTAAGTAATAAAGTCCCACAACGCAGGTGGAATACAACAAAATACCAATGACAGAGATAAAGATATCAAAATGTTACGCCAAAACATCTTTAGCATTTGACTAGGAATAAAGTAGAAGAATATGATCTCAACGTCTGACCTGTCATCTTTGTACAAACCCTCAATAACAGGAGAGTAAATCTAAAAGATCCGTGTAGCCTGCCTGTACTTGTATAGCAACGTATTTTCCTTGCACTATGTAAGGTCTGAATGCGACCAGTCACCCACATTGAAAACATATAAATAATAATTGTGCACACTAGTGTATATAACAAAGCTGCAAACAGGTGAAAAATGACTCTAAACGTAATTGAACAAATATACCGCACTACTAATAATAATGAATGCAAAGCATGTGTTGTGCAATAACTGCATTACTGATTCAGCCCCCAAATCGGCACAATTTGACATGTCAAATCACATGCCAAATCGCAGCCTGTAGCCGGCAACGGCACTGTTCCAATCTGTGCAACACTGACTTTGCAGCGCTGCACTGATCTCCAAAAGTAGTTCCTGCACTACTTGTGGTGACTTAAGCCTCGTACACACGATGCGACGGTCGTATGACCGGACGTCCAAAATCCTATATCGGCTGTTGTGTCTTGCATACTGACATGCACTAAGCGATCGTATGACCAAGCCCAATGTAATGACGTGCTACGAGCGTATAAAGAGGAAGTTCAGGTGAATGTGATTTGTGAATTAGGAACGTAGGTTTACATGAAAGGACACTTCTGGGCGTTCCTGACTTCTGAGCATGCGTGTTTTGCACAGTACAACTTGTTGGGCCAACTTCTCTGTACACACAGTACAACAGTCATACGACCGCTTGTTGTACAACAAAACTTTTCTAGTTTGCCCATCCAACTTCTGTTGTACAACCATCGCACGTCGGCTGTTCTAATTGCGCGTACTAACGGTTGGATGATCGTACAACAAGCTGTTTTCATACGACCGTCACACCGTGTGTATGAGGCTTTAGAGAGTGATTTCAATAGAGATCTGTGCTCAAACCTGCAGAGATGTCTTTCAAATCGCCCCCCAACTCGCACTGAAATGCGGGTTTGAAATCATGCGAGTTCAGCTGAACTTGCATAATTTCAAACCCGCGTTCAATGTGAATGAGGGCTTAATACAAAAATTCTCATTGTCTAAAAATGTGAAAGATGGCCCAGAGGTTTCCTTCTCCACCAAATTGGACTTATTAATGTGTGAAGGGGACACCCGACACCCGGTACCCCATTTTTCTCCTCTCTACTACGGTCTTTCTCTATGACCCTCCTATCTATCTCTTTTATCTCTCTTTTCACTAAAACTCCTTCTTTCTGAATCTAAGGTTGGAGCTCATAGACGGTCGAGGGTACTCCGCCTCCCTGGCCTTCTCCGGGCGGGGGGAGACGGGGGTACCCGCTGAATTTGTCTAGAAGGTTCATTAACCGCTTGAGATCCACGCTATAGACGAAAGATGTCTACAGCGCGGATCTCAATCTCCGGGTGGACGTCCATGGACGTCTGCCCCTTTGCACGCTCCCGGCGCGCACTCACAGGCGGCGGCACGCGCGGCCGCCGCACGCTGCGTGGGCATGCCTGCGGGTCGGGCGGACTCGATGTCCGCTCCTGACCCGCGATCGCCTGCAGAGCTGTGGAACGGGGAACCACCAATGTAAACACGGCGGTTCCCCGTTCTGTGAGAGGGGGACAAGCAGATCTACTGATCCCTGTCACTGGGATCAGTTAGATCTGGTATGTCCCTGCCAACCCACCCCCCCCACAGTTAGAACACACCCAGGGAACACTGTTAACCCCTTCACTGCCCCCTGCAGGTTAACCCCTTCACTGCCAATGACATTTACACAGTAATCAGTGGACATTTACATTTCTGATCGCTGTATAAATGTCATTGGTCCCAAAAAGTCAAAAATGTCCGACATGTCTGCCCCAATATCAAAGTCCCGATAAAAATCACAGATCGCCGCCATTACTAGTAAAAAAAAATAAAAAATAATAAAAACGCCATAAATCAATTCCCATAGTTTGTAGACGCGATAACTTTTGCGCAAACCAATCAATAAATGCTGATTGCGATTTTTTTTTTTACCAAAAATATGTTGAAGAATATAAAATCGGCCAAATCCAATGAAAAAAATTTTTTTTTTATATTTTATTTTTGGATATTTATTAGAGCAAAAAGTAAAAAATATTGTTCTTTTTTCAAAATCGTCGCTCTTTGTTTGTTTATAGCGCAAAAAATAAAAACTGCAGAGGTGATCAAATACCACCAAAAGAAAGCTCTATTTGTGGGGGAAAAAAAGGACATAAATTTTGTTTGGGTACAATGTCGCACGACCGCGCAATTGTCATTCAAATGCGACAGCGCTGAAACCTGAAAATTGGTCTGGGCAGGAGGGGGGTTTAAGTACCCAGTAAGGAAGTGGTTAAGATTATCTGGATTGACTGTGATATGTTTTATGCTAAGGTGCATGGCAGAAGCATTCTCTAAGAATTATTCCTATGTATGTTGACACAATGATAAATGTGTTTATATTGACTGTTATAAAGACAATAAAAATATATTCAGCCATAAAAATGTGAAAGATCCAGTCAAAATAATGCAGTGACAAAAAAAACTTTCTTCAAGAAAACGCAGGAGATGCGTGCAAGTAGAAAAGCCTCCACCACAACAAAGTACCTTTTGGGTAGGCTCATACCTCAAAATATTGGCTCATCCATGTCTCTATGGACCTTGCTTTGTGCACTGGTGCGCAGTCATGTTGGAACAGGAAGGGGCCATCACCAAACTCTTCCCACAAAGTTGGGAGCATGAAATTGTCCAAAATATCTTGGTATGCTGACGCCTTAAGAGTTCCTTTCATTGGAACTAAGGGGCCAAGCCTAACCCCGGAAAAACAACCCCACACCATAATCCCCCCTCCACCAAATGATTTGGACCAGTGCACAAAGCAAGGTCCATAAAGACATGGATGAGTGAGTTTGGGGTGGAGGAACTTGACTGACCTGCACCTCAACCCGATACAACACCTTTGGAATGAATTAGAGCAGAGACTGTGAGCAAGGCCTTCTCGTCCAACATCAGTGCCTGACCTCGCAAATGCAGTTCTGGAAGAATGGTCAAACATTCCCATAGACACACTCCTAAACCTTGTGGTCAGGGCAGGCCAACTCAATACTGAACCCTACGGACTAAGGGTCCTTTCACACATATGGAGTCTGTTTTGACGGGCTCCGCTGTTCAGAGGGGATCCATCCGTTGATCCCCGCTGAGCAGACGGATGACAGGTCCATCTATGAACTCCGCCGCTCTCCTCTATGGAGGATCAGATGAACACGGACCATCTGTCCATTTTCATCTGATCCGATAGACGAGGGGTCAGCAACCTTTTCCCACTTAAGGGCCGTATTCAATGTATGTGAATGAATGGAGGGCCACATTCACCTGCTAATAAATGAAGACAATGATAATCCTAACATAGAAATAATAATAGTACAGGTTTACCCCTCACTTTAAGGTGCTTCACTAATACAAAGCCAGTTCACCCTGAGGGAGCATGTGGCTGGGGATTCAGATTTTAATGTCCCCTCCCCAATCCTGGCACCCAAGGGTGGCTGACACCAGCCAGCATGGTCTGGAGATGGGGTTCCTATCGCTAGGGAAAATGGGGTCCCCGACCCCAGGGGAGATGGGGACCCTGTCCCCCAGGTGAGAAGGGGGTCCCTGTCCCCAGGGGTGATGGGGTCCCTGTCCCCAAGTGAGAAGGGGTCCCTATCCCCAGGTGAAAAGGGGTCCCTGTCCCCAGGTAAAAAAATGGTCCCTGACCCCAGGTGAAAAAATGGTCCCTGTCCCCAGGTGAGAAGGGGTCCCTGTCCCCAGGTGAGAAGGGATCCCTGCCCCCAAATGAGAAGGGGTCCTTGCCCCCAGGGGAAATGGGGTCCCTATCCCCAGGGGTGACGGGGTCCCTATCCCCAGGTGAAAAGTGGTCCCAGCCCCCAGGTCTTTGTCCCCAGGGGTGATGGGGTCCCTGTCCCCAAGTGAGAAGGGGTCCCTGTCCCCAGGTGAAAAGGGGTCCCTGCTCCCAGGTGAAAAATTGGTCCCTGCCCCCAGGTGAGAAGGGGTCCATTTTCATCCGATCCGATAGACCAGGGGTCAGCAACCTTTTCCCACTTAAGGGCCGGATTCAATGTATGTGAATGAATGGAGGGCCTCATTCACCTGCTAATAAATGAAGACAATAATAATCCTAACATAGTAATAATAACAGTACAGGTTTACCCCTCACTTTAAGGTGCTTCACTAATACAAAGCCAGTTCACCCTGAGGGAGCATGTGGCTGGGGATTCGGATTTTAATGTCCCCTCCCCCATCCTGGCACCCAAGGGTGGCTGACACCAGCCAGCATGGTCTGGAGATGGGGTTCCTATCGCTAGAGAAAATAGGGTCCCCGACCCCAGGGGAGATGGGGACCCTGTCCCCCAGGTGAGAAAGGGGTCCCTGTCCCCAGGGGTGATGGGGTCCCTGTCCCCAAGTGAGAAGGGGTCCCTATCCCCAGGTGAAAAGGGGTCCCTGTCCCCAGGTGAAAAAATGGTCCCTGCCCCGAGGTGAAAAAATGGTCCCTGCCCCCAGGTGAAAAAATGGTCCCTGCCCCCAAATGAGAAGGGGTCCTTGCCCCCAGGGGAAATGGGGTCCCTATCCCCAGGGGTGATGGGGTCCCTATCCCCAGGTGAAAAAATGGTCCCTGCCCCCAGGTCTCTGTCCCCAGGGGTGATGGGGTCCCTGTCCCCAAGTGAGAAGGGGTCCCTGCCCCCAGGTGAAAAAATGGTCCCTGCCCCCAGGTGAGAAGGTGTCCCTATCCCCAGGTGAAAAGGGGTCCTTGTCCCCAGGTGAAAAAATGGTCCCTGCACTCAGGTGAAAAAATGGTCCCTGCCCCCAGATGAGAAGGGAGTCCCTGTCCCCAGGTGAGAAGGGGTCCCTGCCCCCAGGTGAAAAAATGGTCCCTGCCCCCAGGTGAGAAGGTAGTCCCTGTCCCCAGGTGAGAAGGGGTCCCTGCCCCCAGGTGAAAAGGGGTCCTTGCCCCCAGGGGAAATGGGCTCCCTACCCCCAGGGGTGACGGGGTCCCTATCCCCAGGTGAAAAGTGGTCCTGGCCCCCAGGGGAGAAGGTGTCCCTTCCCCCAGGGGAGAAGGGGTCCCAGTCCCCAGGGGAGAAGGGGGTCCCCCCATTGCAGCATCCTGTGACCCCCTTCACGACACTCCCATAGTGTCCTCTATCCCCTCACCCTATAGCAAGTCTCCTGTGCCCCCCAGTGTAGTGTCCTCTGCCCCCCTGCACCCCACAAACACACACTGTGTAGGTGCAATGCTCCTACCTTACACAGGTGTACAGCATCACAGGGCTGGAGTGGAGATCAACATTACAGGTCTGGATATTGGCAACACAGGTCTGGATGGGGGCGGAAACCGCTGCAGTTAACTTTTACATTAACAGGCTGGTGATTGGTTGCTAGGATCGGCCGGCAACCAATCACTTGCTGTTAATGTAAAACGTTAAGTCCAGCGGTTCCCGTCCCCATCCAGCCCTGTGATGCCGGCCGCTCACTGCTGTGCAATGAAGTGGACAGCGGCGAAAATGTCTGTGGGACGGGTGACCGTGAAGTAATCACGGGAACCGACGGGCCAGACATTTTGCGGTGGTGGGCCGGGTGCGGCCCGCGGGTTGCCGACCCCTGCGATAGACAGAAAATAGGGTTTCCATCCGTCTGTATTTAGCGGATCAGATCTCAGTAGGCATGTCACCACTGACATCTGTCGCTCCATAGAGAAGAATGGAGCATCTGTTCAGGTCTGCCTGAAAAACTAACAGGCGGACCTGAACGGTTCATACGTGTGAAAGGGCCCTAAGACTGGGATGCCATTAAAGTTCAGATGTCCTAATACTTTTGGTAATATATTGTATATGGCCAATCAGATCTATACACCCTCTGTTTGGTCACCCCCAAACAAGGCCTTATTATCTCTTCTGGAACTCTGACAGTCATCAGCAGCTAAGATGGTGGGTGGAAGGATCAGTGCAATTCACATGTTCAAAAGACAATAGAAACTGGCATAGTGCTCACTGCTATATTTTATTCATAAAAAAGTCAGAAATCCAGAGGAGATAACAAGACCTCGTTTGGAGATACCCAAAGGGTTTATCACGTTGGGGGTTTTTCTACACATCTTCTGCACTTTTTGTCACTGGATTATTTTCATTGGATCTTTCACATTTTTAGAGACTTTTTGGACTAATATAATAAATATTTTTTGATTAATGTTTATCATTTTATTAAATCCCTGTGTAACATGGATATTTTGGTTGACTGGGTTATTGCACAACACATGGTTTGTAATGATTATTTTCTATAAGTAGCGTAACATATTTGTTGACTAATGTGATCCACATTATTGAGCACATGTATCTTGTATAGACAAGGCTAGAATAAAAGGAAATACATGGTTTGAACATGCAGCATATAAACCCGCTGGAGCTCATTTGTTAAACAAGGCAAGAAAAAAAAATCGAATACGCTGCTGGGGGCCAAGAACAATCTTCACAAAAACTTCAATCAAAACAAACTGCTTCTTAATCACTTTGTTTTCTATAAATACCCAATTAGTGGGAGCATTGTAATCAGCCACATGTTTGGGATTAGATTTCATGCACCTGGTAGGATGTAAAATAACTACAGAGAATATATTTAATTTAATTACTTGGAGCGACAGGCAATCATAGGAATGCAAAAATAGTTTTAATTGTTTTAAAGGAGCAACAACAAAGTCAGTTTTCTGCTATGCTCATGCAGTGGCACCTGTTTGTAATAAAAGTTGTTGTTAAGCCACATCCCCTCTTTTAGATAATAATGTGCCCCACTATATTTTTTATTTTAAAAAAAGCCGATACCTACCTTATATCAGAGCGTCTCCCGACGCTCACGTGACTCCTCTGATCTCTCCTCCTTTCCTCCCCTCCTCCCTTGCTGACATCAGCGGGAGTTCTCAGCCCCTCCCACTGTATCTGTCAGATGGGGAGAGGAGAGAGCCAAGGAGTCACATGAGCTCTCTCCCTGTCTGACAGATACAGTGGGAGGGGCTGAGAACTCCCGCTGACGTGGAGCCGGGAGGAGGGGAGCTCCGATATAAGGTGGATATCGGCTTTTTTTAAATAAAGGAAATACAGTGGGGCATATGTTATTATCTAACAGAGGGGATTGTAGAGACTTAACACTATTATTTTACAAGCAGGAGGGGAGGATCGTGAAGTGGACGAAGCTGACAGGCAGGGAGGGGGAATCGGGGGAGAGAGGAGAGACAGCAAATAAACTGACCACGGTGTCAGGGCACAGCAGCCATGATAAGCTGTGGTCAGTTTACAGGGGGGAGGGCAGCACCAGGCAGGATCAGCCAGGTTTTTTATTTGATACAAGGGGGCCAAATTACACAGCATAAGCACAGTGCTGTATAAAATACTTTAACCACTTCAATAGCAGGCCCTTCCCCCCCCTTCCCACCCAGACCAATTTTCAGCTTTCAGCGCTGTTGCATTTTGAATGACAATTACGCGGTCATGCGATGCTGTACCCAAATTAAATTTTTATCATTTAAACTCACAAAACTTTGTAAATAAGTATGTTCTTTCCTTCACTGATGGGCACTGATGAGGCTGTACTGATGGGCACTGATGAGGCAGTACTGATTGGCACTGATGAGGCGGCACTGATGGGCACTGATGATGAGGAACTAATATGCAGCACTGATGGGCACTGATAGGTGGCACTGATAAGCAGCACTGATGGACACTGATAGGTGGCACTGATATGCAGCACAGATGGTCACTTATAGGTGGCACTGGTGGGCACTGATACGCGACACTGATAGCACTGTCAGGCATCACATATGGGCACAGTGCCATCCCTATAGTGCACTGTATGTCTCTACAGACGCGAGTAGAGGAAAAACCGATACACGGCTTTTCCTGTTTATACTGTCATCAGCCGTGTTTAGTCATGGCTGATCAAGTGGTAAAGAGCTTCCGATGGAAACTCTTTACCGAGATTGGTAATGCGGGGTGTCAGACTGGTAGGCACTGATAGGCGGCACTGATAAGCAGCACTGACGAGCACTGATAGGTGGCACTGATATGCGGCACTGATGGGCACTCATAGGTGGCACTGATGGGCACTCATAGGCGGCACTGATGGACACTGATAGGTGGCACTGGGCACTGATAGGAGGCACTGATAGCACTGATATGGGGCACTGATAGGTGGCACTGGTGGGCGCTGATACATGGCACTGGAGGGCACTGATACATGGCACTGATAGCACAGTTAGGGAGGCACTGGCAGGCATCACATATGGGCACAGTGCCATCCCTATAGTGCACTGTATGATCCCTTACCTGGTGGTCTAAGGTGGGCTCCCTGGTGGTCCCTGGGTGGCCTCCTGATTGTCTCCCTGGTGGTTCCTGGGCGGGCTCCCTGGTGGTCCCTGGACGAGCTCCCTGGTGGTCTTGGGTGGCGATCCTTGGGGGGCTGCACTGGTAAACTATCAGCGCAGACCCCCCCTGTCAGAAGAGCTGCTGATCGGCTCTCCTCTACTAGCATCTGCAGACGCGAGTAGAGGAAAAAACGATATACGTCTTTTCCTATTTACACTGTGATCAGTCGTGATTGGTCACGGCAGAACACCTGGTAAAGAGCTTCTGATGGGCACACCGTGCACCCACGGGCACGTGATCGCGGGTTATCCGGCCGGACGTCATATGATGTCCGGTCAGCATAACTGAACCACCGCCCGGCCATCATTTCTCTATAGGCCGGATGGGAAGTGGTTAAAGAGGAAGTAAACTCCTCTGTTTTGTTTGTACCTATGGGTAAGCCTATAATAAGTCTTACCTATAGGTACTGTAAATATCGCCTAAATATGCACCGTATAGGAGAATTTTACTGTATACTGTGCCGATTACGTCATCGGCGTATGCGCTCTGAAGAAGTGGCCGCCCGTGCCGTTTCTTCAGGCCCTATGCCGTGGCCGACAGCTCCCGCACACATGCACGGAAGTGACGTTGCCACTACTCCAGCCAATCACAGTGCCGGAGACCGCGAACCCAGAAGAAAGTATTTCATAATGAGCTAGTATGCGATGCATGCTAGCTCATCATGCCTTTGTCTTGCAGCAGTGGGTTCACAGCAGGGGCCCGGGACATCTCTGTTCAGCATTTCAGGTCTGATTGCAGTCTAAATTTTTGTCTGAATTTGGACCTGAAATGGATGAGAAGACACACAGGACTCCTGTGCAATTCGCTCTGGAGATGTGTGAACCCGCATCCAATTCGCCGTAGTGTGAACCCAGCCTTAATGTCTTTTTTTACCTGCACGTAAACACATTAAACAAATGTTCTATCATTCATTATTATAGGACTCCATCACAATAGCCAATGGTCTGAAATGATCGATGGTGGATCGCATTTCATGGTGCGGCTAAGAAGCCCCTGTCAGGCATTTAGGCTGCATTCGCACACAGGCGTTTGACCTCGGTGTGAACCCCAGCGGTTATCGCAGTTGAACGCACTGAAATTTCCACCCGTTTTAGAGTGGGACTAATGCACCACAACTACGAGAGCAGTGTTGCCTGTCAACTCGGCATATCACGTTCAATATGCTGTAACGCAAAGCATTGCGGCCATGGTATGTAAACAGCCTCCTCTGGCTGTTGTTTAGCCTTTAGGCTCGGCTCACACTAGCTGCGGCTGCGGCTTGCAGCAGGGGGTCCAGTGCATCCCTGTTCTCCATTTTTCAGGGGCGAATCAGGACTGAATTTTTGCCTGCATTCGAACCTGAAACGGAGCCAAAGACGCACAGGACCCTTTTCCAGTGCGGACTGCAGCCGCCCTGCAGCTTTGTGAACCCTTCCAACGAGAGCTGGGCACACTCTCCTGTCATGCGAATTGGATGTGTGGAAACCCATATCCAATTCGGATAATTGTGAACCCAACCTTAGGTGGGCAGCCAAGGAGTGGTAAAAATCATTTCTCAGTTGCCTGTGTTTATTGCCCCCTGGCTGCCAGTGCCAAAGAGATCTAAAGGAGACCCATCAACAAGTTATTAGAAAAAGATGGACGCTGCCACTGCTCTCCAAGGGAAACCAAGCAAAGAGGTCATCCTTAGTAGTGCATGCACCCATGTTACATGCTACAAAAGGGGCATGTGTAGTTATTGCCTTATTTTGATGGGTGGAAATGTTATTCCTAAACTGTCCAGTCCTCATTTGAGTATTGTATCAAGCAACATTAGGACAGTCATCACTGCAACCTCCCTAAATCATTCACCAGCCAGGGTCCAGACTGGCCCGAAGCAAAAAAAAAAAAAAAAAATCAGCGCAGGGCCTCAATGACAGGGTGTCCTGGGTGGATAGGTAGGGGTTAAGGTAGCTAGGGGGTGGAGAGCAGCACTGGGGGGCGTGTAAGGTTTTTTAAGGAAGAGGCGGGGGCGGAAGGTCAGCAGAGCAGAGCGGGACAGGATAGGAAGTGGACCAGATCGCTGTGCAGCATGGCAGACGTGGAGGCCCTGATCCAGCAGCTACACGCGGCCGCTTCCCAGCGCGGCGCGGGCTGGCTGCTCCAAGAGATGTCGCGGATGGGTGTGGAGCCGGAGGAGATGGGGGAGCGGATGTCGACACGCGCTCGGCGGTCGCGGCTGCCGGAGCGGTACAGTCCCGCCGCTTCCCCAGGAGCCAGGCGCCACGCTGGGAGCCCGGACTTGGACCCTCCGGGAGGGCCGGCGAGGCCTGCACAGGCGGCGGCGGGCCGGTCCCCCGAGAGGAATCCCCGACATAGGCGCGGCTCTGCCGGGCGGGGCAGGGCGCCATCCAGTTCCCCTCCCCCGCCCGGACGGCGAGGGAGCATGCCAGGCCCGAGGGTCGCACCGCGGACCGAGGACCCCTTCGCCGCCCTGACATGGCGAGGCCGTCGGCGCTGGCGGCTCGCGCACAGCTGTAGGCGAGGGGGTAGAGGAGGCCGAGGTGTGGGTAGGCGCTGTAGAGAACCTCGTCGGTCGGGCGCGGCGCGACCCTTCGCCGGCGCACATCGACGACCTAGTCCCGGAGGTGCAGACGGTACGACGTGTCGCTAGACCAGGTGAAGGATAGGACAGGGCGAGACGAGACGACTGGAAGGCGGGGGCGGAGAAGGAATTTTTTGGAATGTGCGGGGGGTC
>BLSH010366694.1:18887-41772 GCA_018402905.1 Glandirana rugosa
TCCAAATCCTCTATAAGAAAAATGGATGTCCATTCGGAACAGGTAAGCCTATAATAAGGCTTACCTGTAGGTAAAAAGAATATCTCCTAAACCTGCATGGTTTAGGAGATATTCGCCCTGCATGCAGCCGCTGACATTAGCGGTGCATGCGCTCTGACGATCCGGCCGGCAACTCAGAGCTGGCTGCCGGAGCGAAGAGCTCCCGCGCGCATGCGCGGGAGTGACGTCACGCGGCTCCGGCCACTCACAGCGCCGGAGCCGCGTACCCGGAAGAAAGAAGAGGACAAACATGTCAGCGTCCTTAGCGCTGACCGACTCGGGCATCGGGGGCCTCGTTCTAAGGTAAGTATTTTATAATATGTTAGTATGCGATGCATACTAACATATTATGCTATTGTCTTGCAGGATTTTTTTAATTTTTTTTTTTTGTCAGTGGGTTTACTACCGCTTTAAGGAGCCCTGACCAATTCCTAACCTGGGTTGGCAGGGGGCAGGCCTCCTTAACTACTTGCTGACCGTGTAATGTAATTATGCGGCCGCAAGGTAGATCCATTATTCTGGGAGGGCGTACTATAACGTCCTCCCAGAATCGCAATCCCGCAAGCCCCCGGGAGCCACCGTGACCTCTGGGTCTGTGTGACCTGGCGCATCACGGATCACAGTCAAATGACAGAGCGATCAGGCGTAAACAAGCCGGCGGATATCCAGCTTGTCTCTCCCCTCTCCTCACCGATCGGTGCAGTGTGAGAGGAGAGGTAGGAGAGATGAGAAGCAGCAGTGCTGTGGGCAGGATCTGAAGTGCCCACAGCACTGCTATGTGCCACTCTGCACCCCCCAACCATCCATCCATGCTCACCCATCCAGCCTCATCCGTCACCAATGCATCCATGTTCACCCATCCATGCTCACCCATGCATCCGTGTTCACCCATCCAGCCATGCTCACCCATGCATCTGTGCTCACCCATGCAGCCATGCTCACCCATCCAGCTGTGCACACCCATGCATCCGTGCTCACCCATTGAACCGTGCACACCCATGCATCCGTGCTCACCCATCCAGCCGTGCACACCCATCCAGCCTCATCCGTGCTCACCCATGCATCCGTGTTCACCCATGCTTTCATGTTCACCCATGCATTTGTGCTCACCCATGCATCTGTGTTCACCCATGCATCCATGCTCACCCATCCATCTGTGCTCACCCATGCATCCATGCTCACCCATGCATGCATGCTCATCCATACATCCGTGCTCACCCATGCATCCGTGCTCCGCCATCCATCTGTGCTCACCCATGCATCCATGCTCACTCATCCATCTGTGCTCACCCATGCATCCATGCTCAGCCATGCATCCGTGCTCACCCATGCATGCGTGCTAAACCCATGCATCTGGGCTCAGCAAACCATCTGTGCTCACCCATCCATGCATGCTCACCCATGCATCCATGTTCACCCATGCATCCGTGCTCACCCATGCATTCATGATCACCCATGCATTCGTGCTCAACCATGCATTTGTGTTCACCCTTCCATCCGTGCTCACCCATGCATCCGTGCTCAGCCATCCCCATCCATGCTCAGCCATCCATCTGTGCTCAGTCATCCCCACCCGTGCTCATTTTTTGCCTTGTTCATGCTCATCCATACCACAGTTCTCATAAATGACACATCCATGCCACTACAGTGCCCATCAGTGCAACTGCAGCGCCCATCTGTGCCACTAGAGTGCCTCACAATAGTGTAATAGGTAGTCAAATTAGATTTGAAATGTATGCCCCTAGAATGCCTGATGATGCTCCTTGCATGTTGGGCCTCTGTATGTGGCCAGGCTGTGTAAAAGTGTCACACATGTGGTATCGTCATACTCTAAAGGAGTAGCAGAATATATTTTGGGGTGTAATTTTTGCTATGTACATGCTGTGTGTTAGAAATATATTGTATAAACTGACAACTATGTAAAAAAAATGCGTTTGCATTTTCTGCCCACATTTTTAAAAAACTTGTGGAAAAAATGACACATTCAAAAGACTCATTATGCCTCATAGAATATACGTTGCGGTGTTTACTTTTCAAAATGGGGTCATTTTTGGGCATTTCCATTGGCCTGGTGCTCTGGGACCTTCAAAAGTGTAAGAGGTAGTCAGGAAATTATATGTGTAATTTATGTCCCTAGAACACCTGATGGCGCTCCCTGCATGTTGGGCCTTTGTATGTGGCCAGGCTGTGTAAAAGTCTCACACATGGGGTATCGCCATACTTGGGAGGAGTAGTAGAATGTGTTTTGGGGTGTAATTTGTGGTATGCATATGCTGGGTGTGAGAAATAATCTGTTAATATGACAATTTTTTGAAAAAAAAAAAAAAACAGAAAAAAAAGTCTTCATTTTGCAAAGAATTGTGGGGAAAAAAAATGACAGCTTAAAAAAACTCACTATGCCCCTTACTAAATACTTTGGAATGTCTACTTTCTAAAAATGGGTCATTTGGGGGTATTTGTACTTTCCTGACTTGTTAGGATCTCAAGAAATGAGATAGGCCGTTAGTACATCAGGTGTGATCAATTTTCTGTGATTGGCACCATAGATTGTAGACTCTATAATTTTCACAAAGACCAAATAATATACACTAATTTGGGTTATTTTTTACCAAAGATATGTAGCAGTAAAAATTTTGGCCAAAATTTATGAAGAAAAATTACTAATTCGCTAAATTTTATAACAAACAAAAACAAAGATAAATGCATTTTTTTTTACAAAATTTTCATTTCTTTTTCCATTTATAGCGCAAAAAATAAACACCCCAGGGGTGATTAAATACCACCAAAAGAAAGCTCTATTTGTGTGAAAAAAAGGACAAAAATTTCATATGGGTACAGTGTAGTATGACTGAGTAATTGTCATTCAAAATGTGAGAGCACTGAAAGCTGAAAATTGCTCTGGTTAGGAAGGGGGTTTAAGTGCCCAGTGGTCAAGTGGTTAAATACTGTGGTCTGCCCAGTGGGGGGGAGGAGAGTTCAGGTGGAAGGCTTAAGATGTTATAGTGTGGAGGCTGTCAGAGCCTAGGGGGAGCTCCCAGTCTGGGGGGGGGGGGTGACCCCGGGCCTGGAGTGCTTGGGTGCAGCCTGGAGGAGTGAGATCTTGGTGGCAGGCACAAGGCAGAGAGGAAAGGACAGCGGGAGAGAGCACTATCGGGAGACATCTTCAGTGAGGAACTACAAGTGACAGGAGTCTGTGACCCTGGGATACTGGAGGAGGCATGCCGGAGCAGATTGGGGTGAGAGACTGTTTGGGAAGCCAGTGTGGGGTTTTTGTGTTACTGTGGTAGTGGAGAAGGGCATTGCAGCTGGAGGAGCTGGCAGGGCCTGGAAGAGGATGGGCTAGGACAGGGGTAGGCGACCTGTGGCCCTCCAGCTGTTGTAGAACTACATTTCCCATTAAGCATTGCAAGGCTGACGGGTACAATTACTCCCAGAGGCATGATGGGACTTGTGGTTTTGCAACAGCTGGAGGGCCGCAGGTTGCCTACCCCTGGGCTAGGAGTTGTAGTCCATCGTGCCTAGCCAGCACCAGGAAACTAATTTCTACACAAGGGGAACCTCAACCCCATGCCTGCAAAGGGTGATCTGGAGGCCTGGTAAAATCAACACCAGGTCTCACATATGCTAGCTAGGCCGAACAAGACTGTTTGGAGGCCTGGTAAATTTCCTTCTAGGACTCATCAGTGTCGAGTAAGAACTGTGTAGGAGAGAGGAACAAGGAGAGAAATGTGCAGCAAGTGTCAGTGCTGGAGTGAAAAAGGAGAAGTGTATATACGGTGTTGTATATAGAAGTCCCATGTAAAGAACTGTTCAATTCTTGGGCATCCCATAATCATCCCTACCTCATCCAAGTTTAGATCCCCTAATAAAAAAAAACAAAGTACCAGCCTGTTCTGTGACTCCTGATGTGAGGAAAAAGAGTGATTGAGGACAATGTGATCAGGTGCACCACAACAACCAGCCATCCCTAAGGGGGCCATTGGCTACAAAAAAAATATCCCAAGCTTTAGGCTGGGTTCACACCATTGCGAATTGGGTGCGGGTTCCCCGCATCCAATTCGCAATAGCAGGAGTTTTTGACCGGCTCTCAATGGAGCCGGTTCACATATCTCCGCAGCAGGTCCGGTGCGTTTTTCACAAAAACGCTGTGCGACTTTTGGTCCGTTTCAGCCCAAAATTCGGGCTGAAATCGGACCTGAACCGGTGAACCAGGACGCACCAGACCCCTGCTGTGAGCCACATGCAGTTCATATGTGAACCCAGCCTCAAACATCTCACGGAGCACTGTTCAATCCATCATCTAAAAAAGGAAAGAGTATGACACAACTGTAAACCTACCAAGACATGGCCGTCCCCCTAAACTGACAGGCCGGACAAGGAGAGCATTAATCAGAGAAGCAGCCAATATGCCCATGGTAACTCTGGAGCAGCTGCAGAGATCCACAGCTCAGGTGGAAGAATCTGTCCACAGGACAACTATTAGGCCTCATACACACGGATGTTTTTTACTGCCACCTTTTTAAGTGTTTTTTGCAGCTCTCCATGTTATTCAATGGCCACATACAAACGCTGACATTTTTGAGCTGTAGATGGTGTTGGTGTTCTTAAGCTGTAAATCGAACACAGGACCCGTGCGTTTTTAGTGTCTGCGTTTTCAGGTTCAAAAATAGCAGAGGAATTTTTTTTTTAACAAAACGCAACGTAGCGTTGACGTTCATTAACGTGTATTAACGCCAATGCAAATCACAGACGAAATCGCGTTTTTAACGCCGATTTTTGCCTGCCATCGGTCCAGGCATTTTGTTAATACGCCCGTGTGTATGAGGCTTTAGTTGTGCACTCTACAAATCTGGCCTTTATGGAAGAGTGCCAAGAAGAAAGCCATTGTTGAAAGAAAGCCATAAGAAGTCCCATTTGCAGTTTGTGAGAAGCCATGTGGGGGACACAGCAAACATGTGGGGGCTCTGGTCAGATGAGACCAAAATGGAACTTTTTGGCCTAAAAGCAAAATGCTATGTGTGGCGGAAGACTAAAGCCTCGTACACACGGGACGATCGTACATACAATCGTCGCAAATCGTATGTTGCATAATGTAACTTGAATACTGACTGCACTACACGATCGTACGAGCACAGAAGAACGTTCAGGTGCATGTAATTAGCATCCGGCCGTTCCTCACTTCGGAGCATGCGTGTTTTGCACAATACAACTTGTTGTACCAACTTCTCTGTACACGCGATACAATGGTCGTATGAGCGCTTGTTGGTACGACCACGTTTTCTAGTTTGCTCGTACAACTCCCTTGTACGACCGTCGTATGTTCGGCTGTTCTAATCGCGCATACGATCGATATCGCATACAACGGTCGTTAGTACGACCTGTTGTATACGATCGTCGTCCCGTGTGTACGAGGCTTTAGAGTGTGCAAAAGACCTGAGACTGGGGTGGAGGTTCACCTTCCAGCAGGACAATGACCCAAAACATCCAGCCAGAGCTACAATGGAATGGTTTAGATCAAAGCATAGTCATGTGTTAGAATGGCCCAGCCAAAGTCCAGACCTAAATCCAATGGAGAATTTGTGGCAAGACTTGAAAATTGCTGTCACAGAAGCTCTCCATCCAATCTGACAGAGCTTGAGTTATTTTGCAAAGGAGAATGGGCAAAAATGTCCTCTCTAGACGTACAAAGCTGGTAGAGACATCCCCAAAAAGACTTGCAGCTGTAATTGCGGTGAAAGGCGATTTTACAAAGCATTGACATGGGGAGGGGGCTGAATACAAATGCATGCCACATTTTTTTAGATATTTGATTGTACAAAATTTTGAAAACCATTTATCATTTTCCTTCCACTTCACAATTATGTGCCACTTTGTGTTGGTCTATCACATAAAATCCTAATAAAATACATTTACGCTTTTGGTTGTACCATGACAATGTGGAAAATTTCAAGTCGTATGAATGCTTTTTCAAGGCACTGTAAGAATCAATGGGGTCGCACACACAGGTGTGTCTACAAATGAAAATTTGCACAGCATTTAGCGATTTACAAAAAAGTAGGACACAGCTACGCACAGGGCCCTACATATTTTCCAATTTTACTCATGTATGTGTGTAAACCCTTACATGCATAAAATCATAAGAAGAATTGTAGGTTTCTTAACACTGTACCTATCTAAATGTGAGTATTTTAGGTGAGGTTCTGCTAGCTCTGCCAGCAAAAACCTGTATTCCATGCAGAAAATACACAAATGCTCAAGTGAATAAAGCAGTCAGAACCCAGGTCTGACCTCTCCTATGACTGGTGATGTCTCTTCTTGCTGAACCACCTGAGATGCTGGACAGCACAATGCCTGATCCATTGGACAATCATGTCTTATACCACGTTTGAGCCTTGAACTCCTTACTGTTCCCATTAAATTCCTATTTTACCCATGCCTTTGCACTTCCTGTTTGCCAGATTGTGCTCTCTCTAGCCGATATCTTGCTTCTTGTGCTCCTGATGCCATGTATGTCCTTGCTACTACTTGTTACTGACCTTTGGCTTGTTCCTTGCCTACGCTTCTGCTTGATCCCAACATGCAACCACTTGTTACCAACCTTTGGATTGTTTACTGACTATGCTTCTGCTTGATCCCTACCTGCTATATCTACTACTGGACCCCAGCTTGCTCACCTCCTGGTGGGGCAATCCTGTGGACTGTAACTTGTTACTAACATGCAGCAAAACCCATCTTCACCATAATTAGCTCTGGTGAATATTAATACTTTGACCCCACATCTCGGATGAGCCCATCTTGTCCACCATTGTGACCTGCTTGTTTATCTTTCCTGCTGGTTGGTGGATGTTTCTCTACTGTTATAGATTCTGGTCTCCGAGCCTGACTGCAGACTGTGACAAAAGCCTTGAGCCTCATTCACACAGACTTACCTATCTGAACAACTGTGTGCAGGCAGTCTCATTCTGTTAGGGATGGGCTCATTGCAACTCTCTCCTCCGTGCCCTGACTGCTCAGCTGATGGATAATTGTCAGCACACATTGTCACCTGGTTATCATTACCTGCTCATCAGTCCCGCCTACATGTTTTGTTATGTTTTGACTACGTTTACTGAACTGTAACATTTTTCCCATTACATTAAAAGGTGTGATTTTTGCTGCATTTTCTGGCTTCATGGTTCCTGACACATTCATGTCTATTGGGGTGAAGTAAGTGCACAGACACAACCGCTGGTCCCAGTTTGACAGCCGTGCGGGTTTGAGTTGTGGGCCCCTTTGGGGTTTTTTTGTTAAAATTTACAATTTTGCTCAAATTTAGATTTCTCCTATGTTCACTGACAGACGCAGCTCTTCATGACATGGTGGGTTTATGCTTGTCCAACTAGGAGTTAACTAGGCAGGGAAAAGAAACAGCTGGCCCCTCCCATGGGGCCGTCCTCTCTTCCCACATAAACCCTCTCCATAGCATAGCTCAGTAGTTTCAATGCCTAGTTGCAAGGAGTTGATCTGGCTTCCCTTTAGGGGAATTGCGGTCCTATTGTGACCGTTTCTTTATTCTTTCTTTTACTTTTAATTGTATTTTATTTTACTGCTTCTATGAAGCAATCGATCTGCTATCAAGAAGCCGGCCGGGACATAGAGGTTCCATGGGCTCTGCACAGTCCCACGGTTTGGGGACCCGCCGCATCGTGCCCATTCCGTGACCCCGACCTGAGCCCAGCACCGGAGGCGATTCGGGTAGGGCGATTTTCTGGCCTGCAGCATACCGTCCGGGCAGGGGCGGAAGGTCTGCGAATGGGTGGCTACCCACTGCGCTCATCAGGAGTGGTGAGTGAGAGTTCCTTCCTTCCCCCCTCTTCAAGGGGCGGAAGGGGGACCGACAACCCTTGAAAAAACAAACAAAAAAAAAACAGAAAAATTTTTTCTGGGTAGCCACCGGTAGGGGCGCGTGGAGCCCCTTTTCACCCTCTCCCCACCCCCCCCCACACCGCACCCAATCGTTTGGCGCCGTTCGTTGAATTTTCGCCATTTTGCGGCAGACCGCCGCCATTTTGCCGTAGCCGCGGACATTGTGAGCCTATGGAGCTTTCCCTCTAGCGCTCAGAGTGGCCGTTTGAGGCACTGCACGATCCCTGCAGGTGGCTTTCGGCCTCTAGTGTTCAACGGCGGCCATATTGGAGTCCCCTGCCTATGCAAAAACGTGGCTCTTCTGATGGTCCTCAAAGGTTACAGCCAGCAAACAGCAAGTATAGCTGGGCTCTCCTGTGGGTGCTGGTGGCGGCGGGTGCAGTCCTCCTGGGTTCCCTGGTGCACTGTGGGGCGGTGGTGTGCAGCTGTGTGGGGGTGCCTTCACCTTTTAGTATGCATCTGTGTGTTACTAAGGGAGAACCATAGCAGACTATACTGCTGAACATGCTGAGGAGCAATCAGCGGCGGCACAATCTACGCAAGGGGCTTTTGGACCAGCGGCTGCGGTCTTTAGTGAATTCTTCCCCGGGCGGATGTCGCCCTACAGGCCCCCAAGAAGCGTCCCCCTCCTCCTTGCTTTTCAAGGAAGGATTCTGATCCGGAAGGTCCCTCGGACGGAGAAGAGGATCAGGGAACGGCGGCTGCACGTAAAAGAGCATTAGTTTCTGCCATTATAGATGGAATTCGCATTACGCTGCGATTGAGCCAGGATGACGAATCACAGACTTCTGCGTATGTGCTTCCAGGCCCCCTAGGGCCCCCAAGGCTTACCCCTATGATCGATTGTTTGATCACCTTGTTTATCGTGAATGACTGCGTCCGCAGCATTCTTTTTCACACAGCACAGTGGTGTAGTGGGTAGCACTTGCGCCTGGCAGCAAAATGCTTGCTGGCTCAGATCCTAACCATGACCGGCGCAATATCTGTCTGAGCGTATGGCGGAGCTTCAGAATGTTCTGGACTGCGGCCGCCTGATGGATACGCCACAGAGGGCTGAATTTACCTTGTAAAGTACCTTGGTGATGCGGCCGTTGATTTACTGCCTATGTGATCCAGGATAGTGGTGTTGCTGTATCCTCAGACGGGTACTCTGGTTGCGTTTTGGGTCCAGTGACCATGCTTCCAAAAGGTCTCGCAGTCCTTCCTTTGCAGGGTGGATGTCTATTCGGTCCACGGATGGGTGAGATCATTAAGGATTTCACAGGAGGTATCTGCACCTTCCTCCCAGAGCCCCAGTGGCGTGAGTTTCGCCTAGACAGGGGCCCCCTACCTCGGGTCAGAAGAGGTTTTTTCGCACCCCGGGCGCAGCAGGTAAAGGGTCCCATCCCGGTAAGGTCGCTGCAGGGGCCGGGTACCGGCAGTGGCAGCGCAAGAACAAAACGGCGGAGGACAATCCTCCATCAGCCTGATGGGTTGCCCCCACCCGGGCTTCGGGTGGGGGGACGTTTTCTGAGTTCAACACTCTGCCCCCAGACAGGTTCTTCCCATCGAACTTAGGGCTCCCCGCAGGCACGCCGGGAGGCCCTCTTCGGGGCTGTCTAAGCACTCTCGGACCGAGGGGTGACCATGCCAGTGCCTCCAGCGGAGAAGTTTCGAGGTTTTTACTCGGATCTGTTCAAGGTTCCCAAAAAAGGTGGGGGGGGGGGTCCGGCCAGTACTGGACCTGAAGGCCCTGAACCGGTATGTCAGGGCACGGAAATTCCAGATGGAATCTATCTGCTCGGTTGTGGCCGCCCTCCATCAGGGGGAATTTCTGGCGTCCCTGGACATTTGTTTTCTCCTTTTTTTTATGCTTTTTTTTCTTTATTTTCACCTGCTAGTAGCACACTTCCTATACTAGGGTGACTCCACTCTGGATAAAGGAGCAATGGAGACACCTTTGGACAGCAGCAATGTCAATCTGGAGAGAGGGAAGTGTTGGATGCAGGTTTAAATGAAATTGGCTAACAAATTAAAGCTGAACTCCAGATAACACTTTTTAAAGAGGAGCTTCCGTCATCTCTAAAAAAAAATTAAGATTCAGCAGCTACAAATACTGCTGCTGCTTACTTTTAACAAAAAAGACACCTACCAGCCTAATGACCCAGCACTGTCTCCACCCAGACCAGTTCTTCACCAGTCTTCGGGTCCCTGGAGCCGCCATTTTGGATGTGGTAAGCTGGCTGTGACTTCCTGGTGTTTCCCAGCTGGCTCTCAACTCTGCATGGCAGGATGCGCTGGCCTTTCTGAATGGGCCAACAGTCTCCTCGGACCAGCGACATGTCCCGAAGGTTTTGGGCGCTGAAGGCCAACTTACGCTCTGCTTGCCTCATTTTAGGTGTTCTGCTTTAAGCAATTACAGCTACAGTTTCTTCCTTCCTTTTGGGATAAAGGTTTTAAATAAATGGATAAAAGCTAACAGACCCTCTAACTGACAGTTTACTAGGCAGCAAAAGTGGGAGTTGAAGAATAACAGACTTATTGGCAGGACCAACAGGTGAGAATAAAGCAAAAACGCTTAAAAAAAAATTGAATTAAACCACATTTAAGGATAAGTAAGCTGCAATATAATGCATTTTTATTTTTGGATTTAATACCACTTTAAATCAAATGCTTTTACATACAATGGACATTTAGTTTGGATCACTTCCATGTGGTATGCTCTCACCCCAGGCCAGAATGATGGATGTTAGCCAATGAAAATTTGGCTGATCATTTTAATCTGTGGAGCATTTGTGAAAGCAGCAAGATGTTTGTATCACAGAGAGCCTATACAGATGCTCCTATTACACCCCCTGCTCGGGATATATAGGGATCTTTTCTTACTATGTGTTGTGTCTATGAGATCATTGTTCTGATATATTTTGTTGTTGTTGTTGTTGTTGTTACTTTACAAAAAATAACTATGTATGTTCATTGTATACAAGAATCAGTGTAATACTACATACATACTACTACTTAAGCAAGAAAGGAAGATTAAGTCATCAGTGTACATAGTTCTTATTTTGGAGTATCCCACCACATTCCTCATTCCTATCCAAGTTCTCTAAAAATAAAAGCAACAAAAACATCCTCCAGACTGGTCAATGAAGAAATAAGTGAAAGTGTTGTGTGCATCTGGTTGTGAAAACTATTGTGTGCCTCGCTTCGGGACTAAAGTTGGGAAGACCTGGGCAAATTCCTGTGGCTCCTATCACTACATTTGGGGGCTCGTCTGGGATATTTCTTGAAAATACCATAGTGGATACTACAGGCAATGGCCGGGAAAAGTGTACAAGAATCTGTCAAGTATTACTGTATGTATTTGGGGGATGGCAATCAGAGTCAAAAAGTGTTGTGCCATGGTGGAGAATGTCTGCTCTACAGTTGCCAGTGCAGAAGCATTTTCAGGAGATGGCATGGAGAGAGTTATTGCAATGTGCGGGAAGAGGCGTGCTGGGGAGGTCTGCCCGGGAAGAGGCAGGGTGACCGCCGGCGTACATGTTACTGTCCGCATTACGGCACAAACTGATAATGCCAAAAACAGTGTTACAGCCCGGCCTGCTAATACTGAAGTAGCAGATGGTGAGGATAGAGTTAAAGTCTGCCTGGGAAGAGGCAGCGTTACCACTAGAGTGTATGTTGCTATCTTCATTACAGCACAGCTTGATAATGTCAGAAAGTGGTACAGCACGGATTCATAATACTGAAGCGGCAGGTGGTGGTTAAAGAGTTAACTTGGGGTGCGGGAGCGTGTGTTGCCATCTGCATTACAGCATGGACTGATAATGCCAAAAAAAGTGTTACAGCACGGACTGATAACACTGGGGTGGCATTGAAGGTGTAAACGCGAGGCGCTGGAGTGTTTGCACCATTAAAACCTGTTGGGAAATTCGGAAGAGTGCCACTGCTATGTGTGTCGCTATAGACATTACAGCACAGACTGATAATGGCAGAAAAAGGTGTTACAGCACGGCCTGTTAATGCTGAAGGGAATGGCGGGAAGTTGACTCACTGGAAAGGTATACCCAGCAAGGAGCCGTGATGGTGAGTGCATCAGCCAATCTGGAGGAGTGGGCAGAGTAACCGCCTGGAACGGCCAATCCGGTTCGTGGGGTGGACCTGTGATGCCACTTTCGGGTGTATCTGAAGGAGAGCCACAAGGAGAGATGCTGGGTGCAGGCGGTTGGCAACCAATGGGAGCTTGACACTGTACAACAAACAGAGAGGACACAGAATACATTGGTCTGGTATGTGGCAGATGCCAGAGTGTCACGGTGAAGCTGCATACCTGGGCCTGGTGTGGCGATTGTGGGGAGATGCTGCTGAGGCTGGTATCAAATAATGGCCAACCCAGAGTCTTGCTTGTTACCTGGGAGACAGGTTTCACCTCAGAGATGCCGACTACTACCCCCGCTCCTATGGAAGACAGAAGCGTGATGAGGATGCTGTCGCTGGGGCCGGGACCTGTGCTCCACTCCCAAACAAAATTCTGCCAGACCAGGGAGACCCACATTTCCACTCTTCAAGACACCCAGCTAGAAAAAAACTGGGCACCAATGTCCAACAGCAGACACCACCACGATCAACCAGTTGGCTGTGATAAGAATTGAAGAGACCCATCAGATCCAGAGGCCAGAATTTACAAGTTCTTCAGGTGGGGAGGGGTGGGGGATCATTGATGTGGGGTGACCTAGGTTTTAGTGCCTCTGCAGGTCCATTGAAGAGGGGGTAGCAGACTGGGGGTCAGTGGCTGGCACAGAGTTGGAATGTGAGCCTGAAGAGGAAGAGGGCTCCTAGGTGTCAGAACCGGAAGAAGAGGAGAAAGAGAGCATGTTGCCCAGCTGAAGTATTGTGCTAAGGTGCTTGGGTTCTGTGAGGCCCATGTGGAAAGAAGTCCAGACCTACCACCAACCCTGTACTGCGGCCCAGGCTCGGGGGCAAAATGAGGCCTACATCTAGCTAATTCAAAGGGCTAAGAGTCCATTTGTCCCACCAGGAAGAGGAGACCGGGATAAACTCGGTTTTCCCATTTCCAGCAGATAGTCCAAAGGCGAGTAGCTCTGGAGTATGAGTATGACTTCCTTTACATTCCATTCCGTACATGTATAAGTTCCCTATACATTGCTGACATGTTGGTATAAGACTCCTGCACTCCTTATAAGATCTATCCCAATGTTTCTCCGATGTGCTGGGAAAACTTCAGATGGCTAATCCATAAACATAATGGCATTTCCCTGGAGTTGTGTCCTGAGACATTCCTCCTATACCTTACCCCACTCTGGAGACACAGGTACAAGAAGTCTTTCCTGATCCACATGTTTAATGCCGGCTAGGTGTGCATTCCACAAAACTGGAGGCCACCCTTGATTGGACACTGGACAGCAGTAGTCAATGAAATTAATGATAAGGAACGATTAACAGCAGCTATGAGACTTACAGAAGAACAATTTTACAAAGCATGGTATTATTGGCACAATTTCCAATATTTGCAGGACTACACACCTTATTTGTCCACACTGGTAGTGCAGGCTCCACTTCAGTGAAGGTCGGCCATCAAGTCCATCTAGTTTGCTTGATGGACACCAGTCTTCTCATGTCCATTTACTTCTCCCATATTTCTCCAACCCCCCCCCCCCCCTTTAATTTCCTTTTTTGTCTCCCTTCTTCTCTATTATATTCTCTTTATTTCTCTCTCTTGCCTTTTCCTTCAGGCTTGTCTTTTATCCCTTATTTTTCTAAATCCATGTTTCTCAATTCCAGTCCTCAATGTGCACCAACAGGTCATGTTTTCAGGCTCTCCATTATTTTGCACAGGTGATTTGATCAGCTTCACTGCCTTAGTAATTACCACAGTTGTTTCATCTGAGGGAAATCCTGAAAACATGACCTGTTGGTGCGCCTTGAGGACTGGAATTGAGAAACAGTTCTAAATAATGCTCTCTTGTCTGCAGCACTAGTTTCCCAGCCCACAATCCTGGTGTGCGGGTATAGGAATGCCACTTTATGGAGGCCTCCATTGTTATGTATCTTTGCAATGGACTGGGGCATATATAGCTTTTTGAGACTGACGTTAAATCTCTGTTTTGTGATGTTGACCTGACTTTCTTTGGTCTCATTATACTGTGATCTACAGTATGCCTGTTATGTATTCCTTATTGTATGAAGACAACTATCTGTTGACTGTACCATGTGCTTTGCTGAAGAGTGAAAAAAAAAAAATATATATCCTTCATGGCAAAAGTCCTTCGAGAACAATATGTGGTTTTTTTTTTAACATGCTCAACATGGTTCGCAAAGAGGTCATCCTTAAGGGGATGGCATTTCTTTGCTGTCAGATGAAGTGTTTGTTTAATCTGCTCTAATTCTGCTTCCTTTCAGGTGAACATTGCTGGGATTTACTATTGCTTCTCATCTGCTATTATGTATAGTGCCTTGAAAAAGTATTCACACTAGGGTGACCACATTTCCAAACTGGCATTCAGGGACATCCCCCCTCCTCCCGTGCACCCTCGCACCCGCCCAATAGATGATGATTTTTGATACTTTTTTTGCCAATTTTTGAAAAAACAAAAGCAAACAGTGATCACCAGGTTAGACAGGTGTTATACAATGTGCACCTGCTTTAACTAAGTCACTTAGAGATAGCGGCGTATGCATCAAAGTTATGCTTGAGATTGCTATAAGCATAGCTGTCTGTGCATTGGTCAGAATTTTGTGATTGTGCCCTGCACCCAATCACTAGCTACCTAAAACAGGTCATACTGCTAAATGTGTTAGACATCTCTTAAGAGATAGAAAAAACTTACAAAACAAGTTGCAATAAATTAACAGATTATTTTTATTGTTTTCTCAATGAGAAAGAACTTTTTTGAAACTAGGTATAAACGAGTAACCATATATAATAAACCACAACAAATCCACATATCTCTTAAGGCCCCTTTCACACATGTGCGATGTGATTTTACCGCAATTTTTTGCAGCAATTTTACTGCGATTTCGGATCAGTATGACTTTAGTCCGACTTGGTTGCAACTTTGACACAATAAAAACATATTACAAAGTCGTACAGAAATAGTACAGAAATCACATCTATATTATTCAGGTGCGATTTGCATGCGACTTTGAGGGTTTAACATTGAAGTCTATGGACCTCAAGTTGCATCAAAGTTGGGCCAAAGTAATGCAGGGACTACTTTGAAGTTGGCACGACTTCAAAGTCGTACAGATGTAAATGGTACTCATTGGAAATAATGGGGACCACTCGTACAAGTGTGAAAGGGGTCTAATGTGTAAATAACAGGTGTATTACTATAAATATATTCTTGAAAACATAATACAAACAAAACAGTCAATTATACACTGTGGGCACAATTATTTGGCAAGTGAGTATTTTGACCAAATAATCAATTATATGCATATTGTCCAACTCCAAGCTGTATAAACTTAAATGCTTATTGGATTTAAGCATATCAGGTGATGTATATTTGTGTAATGAGGGTGGGGTTGGCCTAAGAAGATCAACACAATATATCAAGGTGTGCATAATTATTAGGCAGCTTCTTTTCCAAAATGGACCAAAAAAAAAGATTTAACTGACTCTGAAAAACTATTGGGGCATGATCACAGGACCATTAAACATTTTGTTGCAAATAGTCAACAGGGTTGCACGAAACGTGTTGAGAAAAAAAAGATACAAATTAAATGCCAAAAATTTGAGAAGAATCAAATGTGAAGCTACCAGGAACCTCCAGTGCTTTCATATTCCAGAACTCTAACCTATCTGGAATGCCCAGAAGTACAAATTGTTCAGTGCTCAGAGACATGGCCAAGGTAAGGAAGGCTGAAACCCGACCACCACTGAACAAAACCCATAAGTTAAAACATAAATGATGGGCCAAGAAATATATGAAGACAAATTTTTCAAAGCTTTTGTGGATTTATGAGATGAGAGTGACGCTTGACGGACCAGATGGAGGGGCCGGTGGCTGGATCAGTAATGGGCACAGAGCTCCAATTCCACTCAGACGCGAGCAAGGTGGAGGTGGGGTACTGGTATGGGCTAGTATTATTAAAGATGAGCTGGTTGGAACGTTTTGGGTTGAAGGTGGATTCAAAATCAACTCCCAAACCTACTGACAGTTTTTCTTCAAGCAGTGGCACAGGAAAAAGTCTGCATCTTTCAAGAGGACCATGCTTGGTCGCATGCATCCAAGTCCTCCACTGCGTGGCTAGCCAGTAAGGGCCTTAGAGATGAAAGAATAATGGCATGGCCCCTTTCCTCACCCGACCTAAACTCTATTGAGAACCTAAATGGGAGATTTACGGTGAAGGAAAGCGGTACACCTCTCTGAACCTTTGTGGGAGGCTGTGGTTGCTGCTGCATAAAAACTAGTAAACTTTAAAGTGCAGCTCTATATAGAATATACAAAAGTGAACAATGTATAAAAACATAAAATAGAAATGAAGGGGTAGACTGGATGTCAACCCAGTCAACCCAATACAGTGAATGCACCTGATGCAGGTAATAATGAGTCCATTACTGTGAACATACAAAAAAAAACATGAATAATAAATCCGTATTCAAAAGTGATAATAAGGCCTCATACACATGGACGTTTCTAAAAAAATAAACAAAACGTCGGGCCCGATGTCAAGGAAAAAAAGTTGGCGTTTTTCGGCGTTATGCATCGGCGTTTTTGAGCGTTAGTGAGCGTCGGCGTCAATAGGCGTTTTTTAAAAGAAATCATCCCTCTGCTATTTTTCAACCTAAAAACGTCGGCGTCAAAAAACGCCAGAAAACGCCGGTATAATATTAGGTGGCGTTTGTTGGCGTTTGTTGGCATATTGTGGCGTCTGCGTCAAAAAATGCCAAAACGTTACAGCCTCAGAACGCGATGGCTGTGGGTTCTAGTTTCAGCTGACTAATGCCGATGTCATCTACAGCTCAAAAACGCCAACGTTTTTATGGGGCCATTGACTAACATGGAGAGCTGCAAAAAACGCCAGAAAACGCCGGCGTCAAAAAACGTCCGTGTGTATGAGGCCTAAAAGTTCATATGCAGTCCTTCACCATATGCAACACCAAATGAAGTGACTTGTACTTCCAGTAAGCTGTAATACACCAGCGTGCACTGTGCACCTTCACCATTAGTAATGGGTACTCTTACCAGACGTAAGAAGTATAAGCACATAGATGTTGGTTATCCAAGGCAACCCAGTGAACATCAATGTCAGCACACCAACTGTCGTGTCCCAGTGTCCGGCCACACTTCAGAGCTGCACACTCCACAGATAGATCTCCTGGTGTAGATGAAAACACCAGCCAAAATCCCAGCGTGCCTCAGTAGGAATATATAAAAACACTCCACATAGCGTAATACTGTTGACCAGTGGGGTTTATTAAAAAGAAATACACTTACATGGTAAAATCCGTAAATAGGCAAATTGGAATTCCAATCAAAATAAAAGAAGAGCGTAGTGCTAGACAAGCAGGTCAGTCTCACCCGACGCGTTTCATCCGCTAGGACTTCAACAGGGGTATGGGCGACCTGCTCTCACCACGCTCTATTTATGAATGAAACATCCTCAATACTTGGGGGACCACACCCAGACTCCTCCCTGGGCGTGAGTTGTAAAGCTCACTTCCGGTTTGATTGTCAATAGATCAAGAAACTAACAACTCCATGAATGGAAGGCGAATAACTGATATTGAGAAGAAAGGAGGTTATTTTGGTCACTGTTTTTTTTTTGTTTTTTTAAATGTCAGTTTTTTTTTTTTTAATTTTGAGTTGTTTGTTCATTATTCTCACTTTAACAGATGAAAATAAACAAGTGAGATGGGAAATTTTACTTTTTCATTTAGTTACATAATAATTCTGCACCCTAATAATTGCCCAATAATTGTGCACAGATAGATATTCTTCTAAGAAAGCCAAAACCTCACTTTAACTTTCCTAAATATTCAGATTTTAAGGTTATTAACATTTTGGATTGACTGAGAGCACTGTAGTTGTTCAATAATGAAATTAATCCTCAAAAATACAACGTGCCTAATAATTGTGCACACAGTGTAATATAATAGTAAATATCATATTGCTGAAATGTAATGCTGTGTCTAATTCAGCTCACATGGCAATATGAGCAAAATCAAATCCTTCCATATTAGACCACATGGCACCAGCTCAGTGTCTTTTGTTTTCAACACTGATGTCTAAAAGTATATTTCTTGTCACTTCTTGCACATTGCAAGAGTTTTTTATTTTGTTTTACGAAGCTGTAAAAACACTGAAAGACAATGTCAAAATTGATTTGTTCAGATTGTATTAGATCAATGCTGTATCTATTCCTTGTATCAGACCAGCACAATCCCATCATGCTGAAGACTCTTTCAACTGCTGCATTTGAGCATTGGATGCTAATGACAAACGAAACCACTTTCAAGAGGTTTGGCAGTTTTTCAGGTCCACCGGTCATGAATAGTGTTGATCATTTAACATCAGTGTTGAGATCATCATCCACTTCAGTACTGGTAGAAACCTTTTGAAAGTGTGGACAAACACAAGCATATTCTTCATAAAGGTCATCTATTGAAACAGAGTCTAAATTCAGAGCTGCAACTGATGCCACCAGGTTATCAAAGGTAAGGTTCTCCTTCAAATTTAAAGTGGATGTAAACCTACCACCCACCCAGTATAAACTAATGACACCGTATTAATGTATATATACATGCAAGCCTCCTGCGTCTATCCCTATCTTTCAAATGTCCTTCCTGTAAGCACTAGCAGCTCTGTAAAACTCTGAAATCAGAGGGTGTCTGTGTTTGCTGGAGTGTGGTGGGTGGAGTTGTGATGTCACAAGGCTCCCCACCCACCTCTATACTGAGACATTGAGGAGTGAGGGAGGGGGGCGTGTAAACCTTTCTCTGCTGTGCGAAGGAGATAAACAAATTGATTGTCATTCACAGAGCAAGGGGCGGATCGACTGTGCATTTCCCTGTTAGTCAGACTTTTCTCATAGTTGGATTAATTCTTTGTGGCAAGACTGGGCACAGATGATATGACATGCTATATTCTACCAGACAGAATTATTAATTACAATTTTTTTTTCGGGTTTACATCCACTTCAATACTATGCACTTAGAACACTTTACTACCAGACCAATTTTCAGTTTTCAGTGCTGTTGCGCTTTGAATGACAATTGCGCGGTCGTGCAACGCTGCACCCAAACAGATTTTTTATCATTTTGTTCCCACAAATAGAGCTTTCTTTTGGTGGTATTTGATCACCCCTGCGGTTTTTATTTTTTGCGCTACAAATAAAAAAAGACCGAAAATTTTGAAAAAAAAAAAATTCTCTATTTTTGTCACAAAACTTTGTAAATAAGTAAATTTTCTCCATCACTGGTGGGCACTGATGAGGCTACACTGATTGGCACTGATGAGGCGGCACTGATGAGGTGGCACTGATGATGAGCACTGTTAGGCGGCACTGATAAGCAGCACTGACGGGTACTGAGAGGTGGCACTGATATACAGCACTGATGGGCACTGATATGCAGCACTGACGGACACTGCTAAGCGGCACTGATGGGCACTAATAGACAGCACTGATTGGCACTCATAGGCGGCACTGGGCACTGATAGGTGGCACTGATGGGCACTGATAGGTGGGCACTGGTAGGTGGCAATGGTGGGCACTGATATGTGGCACTGGTATGCATTGATAGGGGCACTGGTGGGCACTGATAGGGGCACTGGTGGGCATATACATTGATAGGGGCTAATTTCCTGGTGGTCTAGGGTGGCATCTGAAGGTGGCACTGAGTGCCATCCACATTGGGCAGTATGTCACTTACCTGGTGGTCTAGGGGGGTCTCCCTGGTGGTCCAGATCGGCTCCCTGGTGGTCCCTGGTCGGCTCCCTGGTGGTCCTGGGTGGGCACATCCCTGGTGGTCCCTGGGCAGGCTCCCTGGTGGTCTAGGGTGGCGATCCAAGGGAGGGCTGTGCTGATAAATCATCAGCACAAACCCTCCCTGTCAGGGATGCAGCCGATCGGCTCTCTTCTCATCAGGTCTACAGACCTCAGTACAGGAAAGCCGATAAACGGCTTTCCTGTATTACACTGTGACTGGTCACATGGTAAAGTGCTTCGGATCGAAGCGCTTTACCGAGATCGGTATTGCGGGGGGTCAGACTGACCTCCTACACCACCGATCGCCGCGATGCGCGCCCCCCGGGCGCGCAGCGGCTTGTTATCCTGAGGACGTCATATGACGTCCAGTCAGGATAACTGAGCCACTTCCCGGCCGTCATTTTGCATACGGCGGTCGGGAAGTGGTTAAGCATTGGATTTTAGACAAATAGTTTTCGTCTGAAAAATCAAACCACTGTTCTAAATACTGAAAAGCTTTTTGATAACATTTTAGGAATTCTGATTACATTTTTTTTGCTTGCAGATGAGGTCGTTTTTTTAAAGATTTCCCAACTAAGTATCCAAAAAAATGGTCTGTCTGTCTTTGGATTAGTTTGCTTTTCAATGATGTCATGATCTCATATACATCAACTGCAATCAAGTCATTTCGCTCCCGTTTTAATATGGCTGTCTGAAAAATAGGCAAGCAGTTGTGTAAAAATTGGAGCTATAACTCAGAACTCCTGTTCTGTGGTCTCACTGTCTTCATCCACAATAAATTGCCATATCACTTTAGGCATTTCCTCCTCACCAATGCTTTGGAAGTAAGCTTTTACAGCTGGCCAATTTTTTAAAACTCTCTCGATTGCTGGATGAAGAGACAACGATCTTGTTGGTACATGGCGAAGAAGTTCTGACCACTCAAGGTCAAAGTCAAACATTTCAGCAACTGTTTTGGCTGATATTGATAATAATTGATGGTAATTATATAATTTTCAAAATCAGACTATCTGAAGCCTTTTTAGCTGTATTATGAAGTATGTGAGCTGGGCAGCCAGCTGGCAATATGCAATCATCTAGAGCATGAAGCTTCTGGTACACACCGTTATGCATACCAAAGTTTCACACTTGCATTGTCAGCAGAATATGCAGACATCATATCCACAGATAGGCCATTTGTTTTAATAACATTTAAAATTTGTTCTGAAATTGCAGCAGCACTTTCCTCACCTTCATAAAAATCAAACAAGCTTGTTACCACTCCTTTGAAGGGCTTAAATTAACGCAGAACTAAGAGGAAAAGTTTGGTGTTTCCATGGTTTGATGCATCTGATCCAACACTAAAATAAGCACAGCTGTTTTTCAAATCTTTAACTACCATTTCCACACTGTAAGGAGCCAGCAAGTTTGTTACAATGGTTTCAGGTTTGGTACGACCACATGACATCTTAGTGGCTTTAGCAGAATCCTAAAATATAACAGGAAGTAGTTTCATGGTGCAGTCCAAAGATCGATATGAATGACTGTGGCACACAGAATGGTAAATCATTGTTAGTTCAGCTACCATTAATCCATCTTGCATTGCCATATCCTTGGAGGGAATCGTGAATTTGGAAAGCATCCTGATTTGTTTTGCAGCCCCATCAGAATTTTTGTGACTTTCACTAGATATGTGGATTTTGATATCACCTTCACCACCATGACCAATTCCAAACTCCCGCCTACACAGAGTACAATATGCTCTATGATAGTTACCAGTCACTGCTGTACTGCATGTGTAAGTTGTTTTCCATGAGTCTCGAAAACGGCACATTCGCTTTATCTTCTTTGATTTAGAAGTCGAAGGCTATAGTGATGATCCAAACACATTGACAGATGTATGAAATGGGAAAGCCAACTTGTAATACAAAGTATTTATCATCACGCCACAGAGTTCCACGGCAATATAACTCAGAGTCTACAAGCTATTGTGACAATCATTAAAAATTGATCACACCTGATGTACTGATGGTCTATCTCATTTCTTGAGACACTAATGGCCCATAAATAAAATCGGGTGAACATTTTTGTCCAAGAAATGATCGTACGATTTTCTGATAGTGTGTATTGTACAGAACTTATGACAGCCGATTCTGACATTCCGAATGAGAATTTCCGAAGGGATAAACGCCAAAATTTTTCTGATATAAGAACAGAACGGACCATTTTCGTACGATTTTTGTATGTGACATAGCAGATACGAAAGACTGCGCATGATCAGAAACAACAAATAACAAAAAAAAGAGCATTTGTCGTATAAGAATCTTAATGCTTTATTTCTATCCTCTAACGCAGGGTTTCTCAACCCGTGGTACACGTACCCCTGGGGGTACGTGCACCACGGGCAGGGGGTACATGCAGTGCTCTGTCCCCAAGTCTCTCCTCCCGCACATTCACTGTACTACGAACGGGGGAAGCGGTCCGCCCCGTGTGTGTGTGGGGGGGGAGAGAGTGTCAGGCTGACGGAAAAGTCCTGCTATCAACGCAGCCCATCGCGGAAGATGTTTCCCAGGCCAGGGCTGACTGATGGGGCAGGCACCATGTCCTCCCACCTCCTGGTTCCTCCTGTTCTCCAGCGCGCCTTGGATGTCCCTGCCTGCCACATGTGAAGATGACTGCTGAGGATCTGCAAAAAAGTGATTCCTGCCTGCACATGCCAGGATGCCCAGCCATCAGTGCCTCCTCTCAGTGCCTCCTCTCAGTGACTCCCCTCAGTGACTCCTCAGTGCCTCCTCTCAGTGCCTCCTCTCAGTGACTCCTCAGTGCCTCCTCACGTCTAGGAGTCGTCAGTAGAAGTGTACACCGTCCGTCCCTGTAGGTTCCGCGCGACCTCTTGTCCTCCTTGGTCCTCCACCCTCCTGTACCACGGACGGGGTAGTCAGTCGGGACCGGACCCTTTGTAGAAGGCGCTACCCGACGCAACTATCGTCCTGAAAAGGCAGTCGGACTGTGAGAGAGGGGGGGGTGTGTG
>BLSH010366694.1:42011-54176 GCA_018402905.1 Glandirana rugosa
CTCCCCTCAGTGCCTCTCCTCAGTGCCTCCACTCAGTGCCTCCTCTCAGTGCCTCTCATCAGTGCCTCTCATCTGTGCCTCCTCTCAGTGCCTCCATTCAGTGCCTCCACTCAGTGCCTCCTCTCAGTGCCTCCTCTCAGTGCCTCCACTCAGTGCCTCCATTCAGTGCCTCCACTCAGTGCCTCCTCTCAGTGCCTCCACTCAGTGCCTCCACTCAGTGCCTCTCCTCAGTGCCTCCTCTCAGCGCCTCCTCTCAGTGCCTCCCCTCAGTGCAGGGCCGGCTCTACCACTAGGCGGAGTAGGCGGCGCCTAGGGCGCACTGCCACTTAGGGCGTCTGGCCACTGTTAATCTGTCACTGTCTGCTCTGCATTGATTCATGTAATAACTGACACTGTCTGGCTGAGATAATATTATCACATGCCATTTGAAAATGTATATAGAAAAAGTGACTGATTGCCAAATACCCCCCCTCCGCCCCCACCCCCTGTGAGGCTGTATTTGATGGGGACAGGTGAGTCTGTGTTGATTGGCGCTGGTGAGGCTCTATTTGATGGGCACAGGTGAAGCTGTATTGATTGGCGCTGGTGAAGCTGTATTTGATGGGCGCTGGTGAGGCTGCATTTGATTGGCGCTGATCAGGATGGGCAGGGAAAATGGGGTGGGGTCAGGGGTGGAGCCAAGGGGGGCGGCAAAATGAGGTTTTGCCTAGGCTGTCAAAAATCCTCGCACCAGCCCTGCCTCAGTGCCTCCTCTCAGTGCCTCCACTCAGTGTCTCCTTTCAGTGCCTCCTCTCAGTGCCTCCTCTCAGTGCCTCCTCTCAATGCCTCTCCTCAGTGCCTTCTCAGTGCCTCTCCTCAGTGCCTCCTCTCAGTGCCTCCTCTCAGTACCTCATATCAGAGCCTCTCCTCAGTGCCTCCTCTCAATGCCTCTCCTCAGTGCCTCCTCTCAGTGCCTCTCCCCAGTGCCTCTCCTCAGTCCCTCCTCTCACTGCCTCTCCTCAGTGCCTCTCCCCAGTGCCTCCTCTTAGTGCCTCCTCTCAGTGCCTCCATTCAGTGCCTCCTCTCAGTGCCTCCTCTCAGTGCCTGCTCTCAGTGCCTCCATTCAGTGCCTCCATTCAGTGCCTCCACTTAGTGCCTCCACTCAGTGCCTCTCCTCAGTGCCTCCACTCAGTGCCTCCTCTCAGTGCCTCCACTCAGTGCCTCTCCTCAGTGCCTCCACTCAGTGCCTCCTCTCAGTGCCTCCCCTCAGTGCCTCTCCTCAGTGCCTCCTCTCAGTGCCTCCTCTCAGAGCCTCCTCTCAGCGCCTCCTCTCAG
This sequence comes from Glandirana rugosa, assembly GCA_018402905.1. Taxonomy (NCBI): domain Eukaryota; kingdom Metazoa; phylum Chordata; class Amphibia; order Anura; family Ranidae; genus Glandirana; species Glandirana rugosa. The sequence goes on from BLSH010366694.1 coordinate 43,326, forward strand.
TGCCTCCCCTCAGTGCAGGGCCGGCTCTACCACTAGGTGGAGTAGGCGGCGCCTAGGGCGCACTGCCACTTAGGGCGCCTGGCCACTGTTAATCTGTCACTGTCTGCTCTGCATTGATTCATGTAATAACTGACACTGTCTGGCTGAGATAATATTATCACATGCCATTTGAAAATGTATATAGAAAAAGTGATGATCTGCCAAATACCCCCCCTCCGCCCCCACCCCCGGTGAGGCTGTATTTGATGGGCACAGGTGAAGCTGTATTGATTGGCGCTGGTGAAGCTGTATTTGATGGGCGCTGGTGAGGCTGCATTTGATTGGCGCTGATCAGGCTGGGCAGGGAAAATGGGGTGGGGTCAGGGGTGGAGCCAATGGGGGCGGCAAAATGAGGTTTTGCCTAGGCTGTCAAAAATCCTCGCACCAGCCCTGCCTCAGTGCCTCCTCTCAGTGCCTCCTCTCAGTGCCTCCACTCAGTGCCTCCTCAGTGCAGTCTATCAGTGCCTCCTCTCAGTACCGCCTCTCAGTGCAGTCTATCAGTGCCACCTCTCAGTGCCCATCACTTTTTCAAGACGGGGGTACTTAGGACATTTTTTTAGACTTGCATGGGTACCTCGCCATAAAAGGTTGAGAAACACTGCTCTATCGTACTGACTTGCTGTGAAACATTGAGGAAAATCGTCCGATCGTTTATCCGATTTTCTCATAGTGTATACGGGGCTTAACAAGCTAGGACAGTACAAATACCCCCAAATGACCCCTTTTTGGAAAGTAAACATTCCAAGGTATTTAGTAAGAGGCATGGTGAGTTTTTACAAGTTGTAATTTTTTTCCACAATTCTTGAAGATCTTTTGTTTTCACAAAATTGTCATATTCACGGGTTACTTCTCACACACGGCATATGCATATTTGCAACTACACCCCAAAATACAATCTGCTACTCCTCCTGAGTATGGTGATACCACATGTGTGAGACTAAAGGCCCGTACACACGATGCAAATTTCGGACAGGAATTGTTGTTCGACAGCTTGTCGTCCGAAATTCTTACCGTTAGTATGCTCCTTTCGACAGCCGATTGACATTTTTTGTCAGACGAAAGCTGGATGTGCAAACTAGTACATTTTTGTCGTACGACAACGCCACGTCCAATTATCGTTCCGTAAAAAAAAAAAAAAAATCGTACAAAAAGATGCAAAAATATTCAAAACCTTACATCACTTCTGACTTTGAGTTTGGTCAAACGAAAATTTTCGGATAGTCAGTAAGCTTTACAAAATTATGGACAGCCGCTTTTGACAAAAATCAGAAGCGTGGTCGTATGACAATCAAACCGTGAGTACGAGGCTTTAGGCAGGATTCACACCAGTCCAGTGCAAATTCTAGCCCCGATGCCTGTGAGAAGGATAGGGGCTGCTGTTCAGCGTCTCCTTGTCCAATCTCACAGCACACTGTCTGACGGGAGGGAGGGGGAGGTGCAGTGAGCAGGGGGAAGATCCCTGTTCAATGCAGAACACATCTGTAGGAAAATAATGGGCTCGGAATTCTCACAGCACTGCACAGAAAACGCACACAATGCGGACTGCGAATGCACCGCACATATGTAAACTAGACACATCGAAAATAATGTCTTTTCAAGTGTCCTGTAAGCCGCATCCAATTTACATAGGTGTGAACCCAGCCTGATACACAGCCTGGCCACATACAGAGGCCCAACATGCAGGGCAACTTTTGAAGGCCCTAGAGCACCAAAACAATGGGAATGCCCACAAAATTACCCCATTTTGAAAAGCAAACATTCCAATGTATATTTTATGAGGCATAATGAGTCTTTTTGAACATGTAATTTTTTCCACAAGTTTTTGGAAATGTGGAAAGAAATTGAAAACGCATTTTTAAACGCATTTTGTTTACACATTTTTACAGTGCTGATGGGTGCTGATGAGGACCCCCTGATAAGGTGGGCACTGATGAGCACTCACTGATGGGCACTAATAGGACACTGTAGTTGCACTGATGGGCACTTTAGTAGCACTGATGAGCACTCACTGATTGCACTGTAGAGCACTGATGAGCACTGATAAGCACTCACTGATGGGCACTCATGAGCACTGTAGAGCACTGATAAGCACTCACTGATGGGCACTCATGAGCACTGTAGGGCACTGATGGCCTCTTGTTTCAGTACTCTGTAAGTCTCTGACCTGGAACAAGTCTACAAAACTCTAAAGTCAGAAGTCCTTTTCTGTATATTTGTTCAGGGACAGTGATTTAGTAAGAGGGTCAACATGCCAGCCAAGAAAGAAAATAATAATAATAAAAATATTTCAACCATAATAATAATAATAATGAGAAGAAGAATTAATCATTTTTAATATGATTATCAACAATTAATATCAATAATAATAATAATAATAATAAATGTATGCTACAGTACACCACTTTTTGACCATGAGGCATCAGTGCAGTGATGTGTAGCCCACAGTGACACTGAAATGTTCATCTGTACACTACAAATAATATGTGATGCAGGATCTGACAGTTAGCCTGCATTCACATAGGGGCGACTTGCGATCCGACTTCAGTTGCCTCAAGTCGCCCCAAGTCGCTTGACATTTGAAATCCCATTGAAATGAATGGGAGCCATCTTAATGTACACGACTGAAGTCGCTCCGACTTCAAGGTGACTTCTGAAAAGGTTCCTGTACTACTTCTAGGCGACTTCTATCCGACTTGTGCCCATAGAATTCAATAGAAGTCGCCTCCAAGTCGGATCCCCCATCTATATGGAAGCAACTTTACAGTTAAAAAAGAATAGAATTTATTTTTAGGCAGCCCCCTCCCTCTCTTCTCTGATTGGTCAAGGCAAAGTCGCCTGGCAAAAGTCGTGTTGTAAAGTCGCCTGAGGTCCTTTAAGTCGCGCTGGAAGTTGCGCTGAAAGTCGCACTTAAATCGCGCTGAAGTCGGGTCGCCCCTATGTGAATGCAGCCTTACAGTTTTCAATGGATAGTAAAATCTCATGGACAAGAAAAAAATAAAATTTTTAACCACTTGCGGACCGCCGACCGGCGTCTGACAGCGGCAAAGTGGCTCAATATCGCAAACCGCCGTCTTATGACGGCGGCTGCAATATCACTCACTGTGAGCGCTGAGTGCTATAAAAATGCACTGATTACTGTGTAAATGCCATTGGCAGTGAAGGGGTTAACCTGCAGGGGGCGCTCTAAGGGTTAACTGTGTTCCCTGGGCGTGTTCTTACTGTGGGGGGACTGCCCTTACAGGAGAAGGGAAGCGATCACACCTTCCATGTAGAGGAAGGCTGTGATCACAGCCCTTCCCCCTCACACAGAACGGAGGTCCGTGTTTACTAACACGGACCTCCGTTCTCTGGGGGGGCATCGCGGGTGGCTGGCGGAGATCGACTCCGCCGCACCCGCTCCCTGGCCCTCCCCGGACACACTGTGCGCGATCTGGCCTGGCCGTGGGTGGGAGGAGAAATCGGGGACTGCGCTGTCGAGGATCTAAGCAGCCAGCCCTGCAGAATGCCACTGCCTGCCAGGACTCGAGGTAGGTGAAGACTGGAGGAGACACACAAGAAGCGGACGATCAGTGACAGTGACTCAGTCCCCTCTGGCTGCTCTCTCTGGGTGGTGTCGCAGCCTGAGATGGAGAGGTGGTGGGTGAACCCGCGGAGCGCACAGGGCAGCACTGGGTAGCACTGGGTACAGGCCTCACTCTGAGACTCTGCTTGTTGTGAATGTGACGTCACTGGTTGCTAGACCCCAGACGGGGTGGCCCTAGCAACCAGCTTGGGAATCAGCTATTAGGGTGGCTATTAGGGTGGCTGACTGGCTGTTTGTTCTCATTTCATTCCGGGACACTGCATTGTCCCAGAATGAAGGTGCCCGGGACACACAAGCAAATTGCGGGAGAATCCCGGCCAGTCCGGGACACAGGGGCACTCTAATTCATACCCCTTGAAATTTTCCACATTTTATCATGTTACAACCAAAAGCGTAAATGTATTTTATTGGGATTTTATCTGATAGACCAACACAAAGTGGCACATAATTGTGAAGTGGGAGGAAAATGATAAATGGTTTTCAAAATTTTTAACAAATATGTATGTATGGATTCAGCCCCCCTGAGTCAGTACTTTGTAGAACCACCTTTCACTGCAATTACAGCTGCAAGTCTTTTTGGGGATGTCTCTACCAGCTTAGCACATCTAGAGAGGACATTTTTGCACATTCTTCTTTGCAAAATAGCTCAAGCTCTGTCAGATTGGATGGAGAGCGCCTGAACAGCAATTTTCAAACCTTGCCACAGATTCTCAATTGGATTTAGGTCTGGACTTTGACTGGGCCATTCTAACACATGAATATACTTTGATCTAAACCATTCCATTGTAGCTCTGGCTGTATGTTTAGGGTCATTGTCCTGCTGGAAGGTGAACCTCCGCCTCAATCTCAAGTCTTTTGCAGACTCCATCAATCTTCCCATCAACTCTGACCAGCTTCCCTGTCCCTGCTAAAGAGAAGCATCCCCACAACATGATGCTGCCACCACCATGTTTCACAGTGGGGATGGTGTGTTCAGGGCGATTTGCAGTGTTAGTTTTCCGCCATACAAAGCGTTTTGATTTTAGGTCAAAAAGTTCCATTTTGGTCTCATCTAACCAGAGCACCTTCTTCCACATGTTTACTGTGTCCCCCACATGGCTTCTCGCAAACTGCAATCTGAACTTATGGCTTTCTTTCAACAATGGCTTTCTTCTTACACTCTTCCATAAAGGTCAGATTTGTGGAGTGCACGACTAATAGTTGTCCTGTGGACAGATTCTCCCACCTAAGCTGTGGATCTCTGCAGCTCCTCCAGAGTTACCACAGACCTCTCGGCTGCTTCTCTGATTAATGCTGTGCTTGTCCGGCCTGTCAGTTTAGGAGGACGGCCATGTCTTGGTAGGTTTGCAGTTGTGCCATACTCTTTCCATTTTCGGACGATGGATTGAGCAGTGCTCCGTGAGATGTTCAAAACTTGGGATATTTTTTTTATAACCTAACCCTGCTTTAAACTTCTCCACAACTGTATCCCTGACCTGTCTGGTGAGTTCCTTGGCCTTCATGATGCTGTTTGGTCACTAAGGTTCTCTAACAAACCTCTGAGGGCTTCACAGAACAATTGTATTTATACTGAGATTAAATTACACAGGTGGACTCTATTTAGTAATTTAGTGACTTCTGAAGACAATTAGTTCCACTAGATTATAGTTAGGGGTATCAGAGTAAAGAGGCTGAATATAAATGCGTGTCACACTTTTCAGATATTTACTTGTAAACATTTTGGAAAACCATTTATTTTTCCCTTCCACTTCACAATTATGTGCCACGTTGTGTTGGTCTATCACATAAAATCCTAACAAAATACATTTACGTTTTTGGTTATAACATGACAAAATTTTACAAAATTTCAAGGGGTATGAATACTTTTTCAAGGCACTGTAAATGTGTTTGTATAGGTAGTCATATGGAATAGTCAGAAAGATTTGACGCTCAGTCATCTATTTTGGTGGCGGGTGCCCTGTAAATGTTCGTTTATATACTTGTACAGAGAAACTCTATTTTTCAACTGCCTAATTTATTTTGTACATATTTGGCACAAAGTGTAGAATGGCCTACAGCCTTTTCCCCTCCAACTTGTGGGATACTCCCCTCCATTTTTGAAAGTTTTTATTAGGAGCCAAGGACCCAGGCCAGTGAAGACATGGCCATTTTAGGTGGGTGAGTGGATGTAGCACCCTTCTAGATAGGTGCTAGGTATTAGATAGGTTAGCTTTAGTTTTGTTTTGATAGGTAAATTTAGTCGGCATTCTGTAGGCAGTGTGCATAATTTGTGGTAGGGAAAAGCATATTTTGACTCACTGCAATCAGTGCAGCCACAATCTGCTAGTGAGGTCTAATCTGTGTGCTCTGCTGCTGCCAGTCTGCATAAGCTTTCTCTGAGAGTGGAGATGGAGAAGCTTCTGGATAGTAGGTGTGAATTTATGCAGATGGTGGCATAGATATAGATTCAGCCTTAGCCTATCCCAGAGAGGCAGGCTCTGAAAGCGGGCTGGGTGACTGTATTTATTCTTGGAGCACACAGAGCATGGGGTTCTGTACCAGACTGGAGGAATCCAGCCTGGGGAGGGCATGCTGCTCTCCCCAGGCACAAGCTGCTGAAAGAGGCCTCAGGTGGACGACCTGAGGGGAGGAAAGCAGAGACCCAGGTGCTTAGAAGAATCTGAGTAAGGGGAGCTGTCTGCTATAGATCTGTTTGATATCACTGGAGGGTATTGCTCAGAAGATTGGAAGGTGGCATCCATCCTTGAGCCCTGAGGCTACAAACATTGCTGGAACTTGGGGGCCTTGGGCTCTAGCTATCCCTCAGGTACCTAGTTATAGCAGGGATAGGCACGAACCAAGGCTGTAGCGGACATTTTCCAAAGTACAGACCTTAGTGAAGGACACCGAGGTACATTTAAAATTAAAACCTTCAAAAAACACTGCCTACTCTCTGGCCTAGTTCTACAAGTACAAATGTGTTTAAAATAACATTTATATAAAGACTGCTTGTGGTATACAGTTAAAAAATGTTTGAAAGAATAGTTCCCCATCATTGGTGTCAGTGGGAGGAATAAGTGCCCTGTTTTTGATGTCAGTAACAGGAATTATATTCCATTGTTGGTGTTAGTGGGAGTAATAGTGTCTTGCATCAGTGAGAGGAGAAGTTCCCCAAGGGAAGGCACGTAAAGGACCGCATTTGGCCCCAGGGCCGCTGTTTGGAGACCACTGATTTAGATTACTACCCAACACATAATAAACAGGCCAGGGCCCTGCTAGTTAAACTGATGGTGAACTCATTCCGGAAAACATGGGCTGCTGCAGTAGTGCAGCAACTGCAGGTCTGTTTGATGCAGTGCCAAGCAAAGCAAATGCTTCGCTGCATCAAACAGACCCGCAGATTCTGCAAATCTGCACTAATGTGCAGCAGACCAGGCCAGCAGCCCATGTTTTCCTTAATGGAGTTCAGAATCATCAAGTTCTAGCAGGGCCTCGTTGGCCTATACAGATGATCATGATCAATGAATGATTGCAGTGCAGAATGCAGATAGGCCAGGCCCCCAGTGCCCCACTGCCCTAAGCAGGCCCAGCCCAGTCCCAGGCAGGCCAGGCCCCAGCCCAGTCCCAGGCATGCCAGGCCCCAGCCCTAGCCCAGTCCCAGGCAGGCCAGGCCTCAGCTCTAACCGAGCCCCAGGCAGGCCAGGCCCCAGCTCTAACCCAGCCCCAGGCAGGCCAGGCCCAAGCCCAGTCCCAGGCAGGACAGGCCCAAGCCCAGTCCCAGGCAGGCCAGGCCCAAGCCCAGTTCCAGACAGGCCAGGCCCAAGCCCAGTTCCAGGCAGGCCAGGCCCCAGCCCAGTTCCAGGCAGGCCAGGCCCCAGCCCAGTCCCAGACAGGCCAGGCCCCAGTCCAATCCCAGGCAGGCCCCAGTCCCAGGAAGGCCCCAGTCCAGTCCCAGGAAGGCCCCAGCCCCAGCCCAGTCCCAGGCAAGGCAGGCCCCAGTCCAAGGCAAGGCAGGCCCAGTCCCAGGCAGGGCAGGCCCCAGCACAGTCCCAGGCAGGGCAGGCCCCAGCCCAGTCCCAGGCAGACCCCAGCCCAGTCCCAGGCAGACCCCAGCCCAGTCCCAGGCAGGTCCCAGGCAGGCCCCAACCCCAGCCTGGTCCCAGGCAGATCCCAGACCAGTCCCAGGCAGGCCCCAGCCCAGTTCCAGGCAGGGAAGGCCCCAGCCCAGTCCCAGGCAGGGAAGTCCCCAGCCCAGTCCCAGGCAGGGAAGTCCCCAGCCCAGTCCCAGGCAGGGAAGTCCCCAGCCCAGTCCCAGGCAGGGAAGTCCCCTGCCCAGTCCCAGGCAGGGAAGTCCCCAGCCCAGTCCCAGCCAGGGAAGGCCCCAGCCCAGTCCCAGGCAGGAAAGGCCCCAGCCCAGTCCCAGGCAGGGAAGGCCCCCCGGACCAGTCCCAGGCAGGCCCCAGCCCCAACCCAGTCCCAGGCAGGCCCCAGCCCAGTCCCAGGCAGAGCAAACCCCAGCCCAGCCCAGTCAGGCCAGGCCCCAGTCTTAGCCCAGTCCCAGGCCAGGATTTGGATGCACAAAAACAAAAAAAAATTGAACCAACTAAACTTCTACAGGTATATACTGTAAATCAGCCAGTGCTATGTGATATTTATGTTAGCCGGCTTAATCTTCTTGCAGAATGAGAATATGTACAATATATCTGAATTTGTGCAACCCAGCCATTGCTCCCTCTCTGTCCCGCTGCTGAGGTGCTAGGCTAGGCAGCTAGGGCACTTCTTCTAAGTAGAATAAGAATATATATCTATCCACCAACCGGTCACCGGACCACACAAACAGAGGCTCTCACCATGGGCATGTCCCGTCCGGTTCTCCTGTTCTTCTCCTCTACCCCGCCGCCGCGAGCTTCAGTCACTGAGTCCCGAGTCCCATGCTCAGCGCGCTGCCTGGCACACTCCACAGTGAGGTTGTGACTTCAACTCCTCTCCCAGGCCAGCCCCTCCCTCAGACTCCGAGAGATCACTCCGCAGTGCACCACTAAGTGAGACTCAGGAGGAGTGGGTGGCACAGCACGCCCGCCCCCCGGCCAAACCAGTGACATTACGCCTAGGAAGGGACTCAGGAGAGATATAATAGTAAAAAAAAGTCCATGGCAGCCGTGGACACCTCAAGCAGTGGTGGAGGACACTGGTGTCCGGGAGCGGACACCTTGCCGATCCCTGGTTATAGTCAGGTGTGGGTCTATTTAAACGGGACACCGGCTGGTGGTCTTGAAGAGCTCCGTCCAGATGTTGTCCACTAAGAAAAGGAACTTTGCGCTACAAGTTCTACTACTACTTAAGCAAGAAAGGAAGATCATGTCCTCAGTGTACATAGTTCTTATTTCGGAGTATTCCACCACATCCCTTATCCCTTTCCGAGTTTTCCAAAAATAAAAACAACAAAAACATCCCCCATTGAAGAAACAAGCAAAAGTGTTGCATGTATCTGACTGTAAAAACTACTGTGTGCCTAGCTTCTGGGCTGAAGTTGGGAAGACTTGGGCAAAATTCTTGCAGCTTCTATGGGAGTAGCGCTACACAAGCAACCAAGGGTGCACAGTGTCCTCAGTTATTAGCACGCCGCTGGCCGTTCTGCAGCATCATTGGTTGTGGTGCCAGCGTCAGTAGTGTTTTTAAGGTTGTCATAGGCAAGGGGCACCTACTGGCACACAGATTAAATGGTTTTAACTAAACAAGAATGATGACAAACTAATCAATAGATGGTTTGAAAAGTTGGAAAAATATACAAAAATCTAAAATTGTATAACGCATAGATTTTATCATATCCATGTTTTTAAAGAGAACTGGGGCATGTGCCCTGTGTGTCAAAGTCTAGCAATGCCCCTGACCAGCATCTTAGCAACCAAAGGGGTGGCAAAAATAGAGAGTATCTGTGGGATATGGTATAGCAGAGATTGCACCAGCATGTCAATGTTTCCTGGGAGCACGCTCCTGCTGGGAATAAGTGCCCTATCTGCATATAGGAAAAATCTTAGAAGGCCTTTCTGCTTCTAAAATTATAAAGAATGAAGCTGTCTCTGAAGTATCTGGGCACTCTGTTCCCCTGCACAGATTAAGAATGGGTCCACAAGTAGGGTTGGATAAGGCGGCAGGTCCACAAAATGAGGAGCACAGTGCCTTCTTTTTCTGATTTAGAATCAGAATCTGATCCTCATTTCCCATAAAGAGGTTGAGTTGAGTTCACTAACCCATTCCTAATTGTGCAAGATATTTATTGATCTCAATATCTGGGGATCAATGCTCTACATGCAGAGAGGAGACATTTTAGAATTTCTTTCTTCATGGCTTTAACCACTTCAGCCCTGGAAGGATTTGCTCCCTTCCTGACCAGAGCACTTTTTGCGATTCGGCACTGCGTTGCTTTAACTGACAATTGCACGGTCTTGCAACATTCTCCCCACAAATAGAGCTTTCTTTTGGTGGTATTTGATCACCTCTGCGGTTTTTATTTTTTGCGCTATAAACAAAAAAGGAGTGACAATTTTGAAAAAAAAAACAATATTTTTTACTTTTTGCTATAATACATATCCCAAAAAAATATAAAAAAACACATTTATTCATCAGTTTAGGCCAAAATGTATTCTTCTACATATTTTTGGTAAAAAAAAAAAATCGCAATAGGCGTATATCGATTGGTTTGCGCAAACTTAGAGAATTAATTTATGGTACTTTTACTTTTTTTTTTTTAATGGAGGCGATCTGCGATTTTTATCAGGACTGCGACATTGCCACGGACAGATCAGACTTTTTTGGGACCACTGACATTTATACAGCGATCAGAGCTTTAAAAAGTCACTGATTACTGTGTAAATGTCAATGGCAGGGAAAGGGTTAACCTGTAGGGGGCGATCAAGGGGTTAACTGTGTTCCCTGTGTGTGTTCTAACTGTATGGGGGCTGGGCTGGCAGGGGCATAACAGATCTAGCTGATTACAAGGATCAGTAGATCACTGTCATGCCACCTGTCAGAATGGGGAACCATCGTATTTACATCGGCGGTTCCCTGTTCTTCCTCTGTAGTAGGCGATCGCGGGTCGCCGGTGGACATCGAGTCCGCCTGACCCATGGGCACACTAACGGAGCAAGCGGCGGGCATGAGAGCGCACCGTCGGCGGCGCATGCCTGCTTGCAACTGCAACTGTGCCAGTGGCGGCTGGTGACGTTTTTGGATGGGGGGGGGGGGGGGGC
>BLSH010366694.1:87381-131758 GCA_018402905.1 Glandirana rugosa
ATTAGAACTTTGTACGAGGATATAATGCGGTACTGGGATATATTTAACCCTTTATCCAAAATACAGGCATATATAGGGTCATGGCGTAATATAGGAGCATGTTTCAAGATTATTTTCCTAATCTGTTGAAACTCTACACTATATGGTGTGGAAAAGACTGTGCACCCTCCAGACGCCGATGCTCGGCGTGTGGGTCTATCACAGCGCTGTTTGTCGAGTGATACTCCCTCTGCGATTTTGATCGCTCTGTGTATAGTTTGTATTGAGTATCCTCTTTCCAAAAAGCGCTGTTGCATTTTAATTTTTTCTCGTTGGTAGTCTGACTCATTTCCACACAGACGTCTTAGCCTAAGAAATTGCCCTACCGGGATCCCCCTTAATGTATGGGCTGGATGGCAGGAGTCTGCTCGAAGGAGAGAGTTCCCTGCAGTCGGTTTCCTATACAGGCTCGACACAACTTTGCCATCCACAGCTGTCAGAGTTACATCCAAGAAGGTGATACTGGTGTCCTCATGACAAGCCGTGAATGTCAGATTAAGATCGTTGTCGTTCATGTATGAGATCCATTGTTCTGGTGAAATAGAGTTTTTGGATTTAACGAACAACAGATCGTCAATATAACGACCATAAAAGTGTGTGTCTTGTCTGCGGGGACTACCTGGCGCAAAGATGCGGAGCCTCTCCCACCAACCCATGTAAAGGTTGGAATTTGGCGCCCATGGAGGCTCCGCATCTCTGCAAGTAGTAGTCCCCGTCAAACATAAAAAAGTTATGTGTGAGTAAATATTCTAAACATAATAGAATGAACTCCTGATGTTTCCCACTACAGATATATGTGCTTAGTTCAACTTTCATGAATGGCGTTTACAACCACTGTAAGTATAAAAACATGGAAAAATCTAAGCTGTGTTATTCTATTCTTGTGTAAAGAAAGGCACACATTTCTGGCAAAGTACGGCAACGTTTTCTGAGAGTGGTAGAAGGCACTTGGGATCAAGATGCACTGCGCAAACTGTTGGCGCTATAGAAATTCTAATAAGATTAATAATAATAATCATCAAGATTCACTTTATGTTGAAGGAGTCACGTGGTGGTGGAAATTTTTAGTTTGTACACTATTGGACTTCTGTTATTTTGCAAAATATGTGTACATATACAGTGATACATCGGTTCACAAACGCTTCTGTTCATGAACAACTCAGTTCACAAAAATTTGCTTCGGTTCACGAACACGAGCCGCGGCCATCTTCCCTGCTCTGACACGTTCATATTGAGAAGAACAAGATGAGCGTCTTAGGAGAACCGGTCCACTCAGATAGGGGTTTCTGCCCCCTGACTACCATGAGTATGGGCTCACTTGATTGGGAATAGGGATGAGCCGAACACTCCCCGGTTAGTTTCCCATCAGAACATGCGAACAGACAAAAAGTTCAGGGCGAACATCCGAACACCATTAAAGTCTATGGGACGTGAACATGAAAAATCAAAAGTGCTCATTTTAAAGGCTTATATGCAATGTTATTGCCCTAAAAAGTGTATGGGGACCCGGGTCCTGCCCTAGGGCAGTGTTCCCCAACACAGTCCTCAAGGCCCACCAACAGGTCATGTTTTCAGGATTTCCCTCAGATGAATCAGCAGTGAAACTGATCAAATCACCTGTGCAAATGGAAATCCTGAAAACATGAGCTGTTGGTGGGCCTTGAGGACTGGAGTTGAGGAACACTGCCCTAGGGGACATGTATCAATAAAAAAAAAAGTTTTTAAATCAATTGATTTTTCAGGAGCAGTGATTTTAATAATGCTAAAAGGGAAAAAAAATAATTCCTTTAAATATTGTGCCTGGGGGGTGTCCTTAGTCTGTGTGTAAAACGGCGCATCTCTGTGAGGTGTAGAACATAGCCAGAGCAAAATGACATTTCCATAGGAAAAATTATCATTTAAAATCGCAGCTGTAATGTATTGCTGTTTCCCGGCAATATACAAAAAAAAAAATCGCTGGAAAAAAGTGCATGCCCCCCCCCCCCAGTCCAAACCAGGCTCTTCAGGTCTGGTTTGGATACTATGGGGAACCCTGCGCCAAATTTAGAAAAAAATTGATGTGGGGGTCCCCTTAAAATCCAAACCAGACCCTTATCCGAGCATGCAACTCTGGCCGGTTAGGATGGGTGGGGGACGAGCGCCCCCCCTCCTAAACTGCACCAGGCTACATGCCCTCAACATGGGGAGCATGGGTGCTTTGGGGGAGGGGGGGGCTTTGCCTCCCCACCTCAAAGCACCTTGTCTCCATGTTGATGGGGACAAGAGCCTCTTCCCCACAAGCCTGGCCGGTGCTTGTGGGGGTCTGCAGACGGGGGGGCTTATCGGAATCTGGAAGCCCCCTTTAATAAGGGAGCCCCCCTATGTGAATAGGTTTGGGGTACATTGTACCCCTACCTATTCACCAAAAAGGAGTGTAATGTAAAAAGAAAACAAGAGGCAGTTTTTGACAAGTCCTTTATTTTGTAAAATAGGTCTTTCTTCTTTCCTCCTCCATCTTCTCCTGGCCCGGTCATTCTTCTCTTCTTCTGCTTCTTCTTTTAGTCTTCTTGCTTCCTCTTCAATCTTCTATCTTCATCTTCATCTTCTTTCTTCTTTCCCCGCTGCCGCTCTCTCCGCTGCTGCAGCCCAGCCCCTGTGCGTCTTGCAGAATGGGCGGTCTTCACGATGACAGTTCTTTTATAAGAAGGGGCGGGGCCACCCAGTAACGTAAATGGGTGACCGCCCTCTCTGACATCACATGACGTCAAAAGAGGGCGGGTTCACTCAGTTACGTCACTGGGTGGCCCCACCCCTTCTTCTAAAAGTACTGTCATCGGGAAGACCGCCCATTCGGCAAGACGCCAAATCTATTCACATGGGGGGGGGATCTGGGGGCCCCCTTATTAAAGGGGGTTTCCAGATTTTGATAAGCCCCCTGCCTGCAGACCCCCACAACCACTGGCCAGGGTTGTGGGGATGAGGCCCTTCTCCCCATCAACATGGGGACAAGGTGCCTTGGGGCAACCTCAAAGCATCCTCGCCATGTTGAGGGCATGTGGCCTGGTATGGTTTGGAGGGGGGGCGCTTGCTTGTCCCCACCCCCTCCTGCCATGCCAGGGCTGCGTGCTCAGATAAGGGTCTGGTTTGGATTTTGGGGGGACCCCACGCAATTTTTAAAAAAAAATTGGCATGGGGTTCCCCTTAAAATCCACACCAGACCTGAAGGGCCTGGTTTGGATTTTGGGGGGACCTCACGTCATTTTTAAAAAAAAAATGGTGCAGGGTTCCCCTTAAATTCCATACCAGACCTGAAGGGCCTGGTTTGGATTATAGGGGGAACCGCACGTCATTTTTTTTTTACATTTTGGTGTGGGCTCTGCTGTTGTAAATTAGTTAAAAAATTATGATACAATCCCCCAGTCAAACAGGTGGCGAAAAATTGGGCCTTGGGTGCTGGCGGTGCCAGGACACTGTAGCCCCTTGCAATTACTCTTGTTGGACGGAGGAACTGGGCCTGATGTTGTAAACTAGTTTACAAATTCTGACGAAAGCCCCCAGTCAAACAGGTGGCCAAAAATTGGGCCATGTGTGTTGGCGGTGCCAGAACACTGTAACCCCTTGCAGTTACTCTTGTTGGACATAGGAACGGGTCCTGCTGTTGTAAATTAGTTTAACCACTTAAGCCCCGGAGCCCTTTTTTACACTTGTTGTTTACAAGTTAAAATTATTTTTTTGCAAGAAAATTACTTAGAACCCCCAAACATTATATATTTTTTTTCAAACACCCTAGAGAATAAATAGTATCGTTGCAATACTATTTGTCTCACGGTATTTGCGCAGCGGTCATTCTAGAGCAATTATTTTGGAAAAAAAACGCTTTTTTGAGTTAAAAAATAAGACAACAGTAAAGTTAGCCCAATTTTTTTGTATATTGTGAAAGTGGATGTTACGCCGAGTAAATAGATACCATACATGTTAGGGTTGAAAATTGCGCACACTTGCGGAATGGTGACAAACTCCGGTACTTAAAAATCTCCATAGGTGACGCTTTAAAAAATTTTTATGGTTACCGGGTTACAGGTGCAGAGGAGGTCTTTTAATAGAATTACTGCTCACACTCTGTCGATCGCGACGATACTTCACAGGAGTGAAGTGAAGTGTAAAGGAGGGATGGGGGTCTATTTACATTCCTTGTGATAGCAATAAAAAAAGGAACAGTGTTAAAAGAAAAAATATAATAAAATAAATAAATAAATAAAAAAAGAAAATTTAAAGCGCCACCGTCCCCGCAGCAAAGAAAATGCATACATAAGTCGCGCCCGCATATGAAAATGGTGCTCAAACCACATATGTGAGGTATCACCGCGATCGCCAGAGTGGGAGCAATAATTCTAGTAAAAGAACTCCTCTGCACCTCTAACTTGGTAACCGTTAAAAATTTTTAAAGCGTCGCCTATGGAGATTTTTAAGTCCCGGAGTTTGTCGCCATTCCGCAAGTGTGCGCAATTTTCAACCGTGCAATGTATGGTATCTGTTTACTTGGCGTAACATCCTCTTTCACAATATACAAAAAAATTGGGCTAACTTTACTGTTGTCTTAATTTTTAACTCAAAAAAAGGGATTTCATTAAAACTTACCGTAAAATCCTTTTCTCTGAGTTCACTGACAGACGCAGCCCTTCATTGACAAGTGGGGTTTATGCACATCCTACCAGGAGTAGACTAGGCAAATAGAAAGAAAGCAAGCTGACCCCTCCCAGGGGGCCGTCCTCACTCTAACATATAACCCCCCTGCTCTGCATAGCATATCAGTTCGTAACAAGCCATACAAACGCAACACAAAGGGGTGGGTGCTGCGTCTGTCAGTGAACTCAGAGAAAAGGATTTTACGGTAAGTTTTGATAAAATACCTTTTTCTCTTACGTTCACTGACAGACGCAGCCCTTCATTGACAAGTGGGGATGTCTAAAAGCTGTGTCAGTCAAGAGGGGTGGGTAAACAACAACAACAGTACCCAACCAACAGAGTCCTCTCAGGAGGTGCCTGCCGCGCCTACACCGCCGCCTGCAAAACTTTGCGGCCAAAGGCAGCATCCGCGGATGCTGAAACATCAACTTTATAAAACTTAGTAAACGTGTGCTCCGAGGCCCAAGTAGCCGCCTTGCACACCTGTGACACCGAAGCTTGGTGTCTGAAAGCCCAGGAAGTGCTAAGTGCTCTGGTGGAATGAGCCGTGATCGGAATAGGATGTACTTTGCCCCGAACAGTATACGCATGGGTCACTGTCTGTCTAATCCAACGGGAAACAGTGGCTGACGAGGCCGCCAATCCTTTGCGTGGACCATCCGTCAGCACAAACAACACATCAGACTTCCGAAAGGAAGCTGTAGCCGCAAAGCCCTTACGACATCCAAGGAATGTAACTCAAATTCCTTGGGATGCAACGGGTGCAGACATAATGAAGGGAGAACAATACCTTCATTCATGTGAAAAGAAGAGAACGAAGGAGGAGGGCACAAGACCGCCTTGTCCTTATGAAGTACTAGGTACGGAGACTTGCAGGACAACGTTGCCAACCCGCCTAGCGGATGTAATGGCCACCAAACATGCCACCTTCTGCGACAGCAATTGTAAGGGAATATCCCTGATCTTCTCATATGGTGGTTTCTGCAGTACAGAAAGCACCAAATTCAAATCCCACGGCGC
The DNA here is from genome assembly GCA_018402905.1 of Glandirana rugosa. Lineage (NCBI taxonomy): Eukaryota > Metazoa > Chordata > Amphibia > Anura > Ranidae > Glandirana > Glandirana rugosa. The sequence goes on from BLSH010366694.1 coordinate 93,106, forward strand.
CAAAGGCGACCGTATCTGAGGAGCCACATGGTGTACACCCTGTACAAATGTACGAATCAACGAATATGACGCCAAAGGTCGTTGAAAGAAAATTGCCAGAGCCGAAATCTGACCTTTGAGAGTATTCAATGCCAATTTGTTATCCAGGCCCTGCTGCAAAAAAGCCAGGGCCCGGGACACAACGTAAGAGCGAGGGTTCCAACCCCCCGCCTCACACCAGGCAATACAGGCCTTCCAGGTGCGATGATAAATCTTGCATGAAGTACACTTGTGCACTTTAAGCATGGTAGGGATCACGGAGTCAGCGACACCCCTATCCCTCAACACCTGGGGCTCAATAGCCAAGCCGTCAAAGCCAGCGAGGGTAAAGCAGGGTGCAAGATGGGTCCCTGAGACAGCAGATCTTCGCGCAGCGGAAGACGCCAAGGAACATCTGCCACCATTTATTCACGTCGGCGTACCAAGGGCGCCGAGGCCAATTCGGAGCTACAAGTATTGTCTGAATCCCCTCCGCTTCTACCCTGCACAGTAGCCGCGGTAGAAGCTTGATGGGAGGGAAGGCGTAAAGGAGCCGATACCGACCCCAAGGCGCCACCAACGCATCCGTGGCAGCCGCCAGCGGGTCTCTCGTCCTGCACACGAAGGTCTGCACCTTGTGATTGAACCGGGACGCCATGAGGTCCACGTCTGGCATGCCCCACTTGTGGCAAATCTGGCGGAACACTTCCGGATGTAGGGACCATTCCCCTTGATCCAGCATCTGGCGACTGAGAAATTCCGCCTGCCAATTCTCCACGCCCGGAATGTAAATGGCGGAGATTGCGGGTACGTGGAGTTCTGCCCATCGCAGAATGAGAGCCGCTTCCGCAGCCGCTGCCGAGCTCCTCGTTCCGCCCTGATGGTTCACGTACGCCACTGCCGTGGCGTTGTCCGACTGAACCCGAACCGGGAGGCCGCGCAGCCTTATTATCCAGTGGGAGAGGCAGAGCCTGATCGCCCTCAACTCCAGCACATTGATCGGAAGACGGGATTCCTGCGCCGACCAACGGCCCTGAGCAGATAGCTGCCCCAGGACCCCCAGCCCGATAGGCTGGCGTCCGTCGTGACTATCGACCAATTCAGGGGGGGGAAAGGAATTCCCCAACGTTAGAGCCGGAGCCCGAAGCCACCAGGCCAATGATCCTCTGGTCTGATGATCCAATCTGATCAGCTGGTCCAGGGACAGGGGAGACTTGTCCCACCGTGACCGAATCGCCCGCTGCAGGAGCCGGGTGTGACTCTGGGCATAAGGAACCGCCTCGAAGGCCGAGACCATGAGCCCTAACACCCACATACAGAACCGTAAGGAGGACCACCGGCATGACAGCAGGGTGCGCACCGCTGCTTGCAGCGTCAGTAAATTGGGCAGAGGTAAGAACACCTTCGCCTTCTCCATGTCCAGAATCAGACCCAGGTAATGTCGACTTCTGCAAGTTGATCAGCCAGCCGAAGTCTTTCAACGAGACCAGGGTGATAGCCACGTTCTCCTCCAGAGCCGAGGCAGACTCCGCTCTCAGGAGTAAGTCGTCGAGGTAAGCTACCACTGCAATGCCTCTCTGCCTCAATAACGCCAGCACCGGAGCCACCAGCTTGGTGAACACCCGAGGAGCCGAGGTCAGACCGAAGGGAAGTGCCACAAATTGGTAATGTAGATCTCCCACTGCAAAACGCAGGAAACGCTGGTGCCGGAGACAAATGGGAACGTGGAGGTATGCGTCCCTGTTGTCCAGAGACGCCATGAAGTCCCCTTGGTGTAGGGCAGCCACGACCGAACGAACAGATTCCATTCTGAATATTCGCGCCTTCACAAAGTGGTTTAGCGCTTTTAGGTCCCGAACTGGCCTGACCCCACCTTTTTTGGGCACCACAAATAGGTTTGAATAGAAACCGCGGAACCTTTCCAGCGGAGGTACCGACACAATCACCTCTTGTTCGGAAAGCATCTGAACAGCCCCTAGGAGAGCCTCTCGACGCACCTGAGGGAGTCTCAAGTTCGATGGGAAGAACCTGTCTGGGAGTAGAGTGCTGAACTCTATCCTGTACCCGGAGGACACCACTTCCTGCACCCACCGGTCGGAAATGCGGGCAGTCCACCTGTCTGCGAACCCCAGAAGTCGGCCCCCCACCCGAGAATCTTATCCTCTGCCTTTTCGCTCTTGCGCTGCCAGGGTCATTTACCTGACCCTGAGGCAGACTTGCCGGGCCTCAAACCCTTGCCCGCTGCACCGGGCGTGTGAAAAAACCTCATCTGACCCGAAGGAGCAGGGCCCTGCTTACAGCGGAACTCCCGCCGCCTGGGTTCCGGGAGAAAACTACTCTTCCCCCCAGTGAAATCCTTAATGATTTCATCCAACTACGCCCCAAAGAGCCGTCTGCCCTGAAAGGGGAGATCCGTGAGACCCCTCTTAGACGCGTGGTCACCCGACCAAGAGCGCAACCAAAGCACCCGTCTGATAATGACTGCGAAAACAGACATTTTAGACAACATGGGAAGCAGGTCCAGAGCTGCGTCACACAGGTACCGAAGACCCTCTATCAGATGGTCTGCTCGCTGCGACGCCTCAAGCGACCTCCCGCAGCTCAACTCGTTTTGAAACTCAGCTGCACACTCGGTAAGAGATTGTTAGCTGACGCCAGAGCCTGTCTCATGGCTGACCCTGCCAACAAGAAAAGTGCTTTGGACACCGCCTCCGTCCGCCTATCGGACGGATCCTTAAAAGAGGGAGATCCCTCCAAAGGGATGGTCGTTGCCTTATTCAGGCGAGCCACCGGAGGGTCCACTGCGGGGGATGCCCATTTCTTCACAAAACTATCCTCAAATGGGTAGCGTACAGCAACACGTTTGGGCAGGGCGAAGGAATTCTGCGGATACTGCCATTCCTTATAGAGCAGATGGTCAAAGAATTGATCATAAGGATAAGCCCTAGGGGACCTGGGTGGCCTAGCAGACCCACAAACATATGCAGTCTCCTGCGACTCCCCTGCTTGGTCCAGTCGCAAAGACGCACGAATATCAGCGATCAGTGCGGCCACCAGCGCCTTCTTGCGGGCAATCGAGGCCGCCTGGTCTTCCTCGCTGTCCGAGAGCCCCAGCTCACCTTCCGAGAGCTCCACGGGGGTCCCCGTGACCACCGAGGCCACTTCCGGCTCAAACGCTTCCCCCGATGAGGGTGGAGGGGTGGACGTTTCATAGGGGCCCTCTTAGCACGGCCCGGCACCTCCCAGGGAAAAAATTCCCCAAACACCGATCGTAACTGGTCCAGGGACACCAGAGTCTCTGGCGCAGGTTGCGCTTCCGCTGGCTCCTCCTTGGAAGGACCCGCAGGCTCAGCCGCCATTGCGCCCACTGAACACTGACAGGCAGAAAACTCCCTGACACCCCCACAATGCAGCCCCACCGCTGTCCCACAGATCAACCAGGGAGGACCCCAGGAGGACTGCACCCACCACTACCAGCACCCCAGGGAGAGCCCAGCTATACTTGCTGTTTGTTGCCTCTCAAGCGCTGTGTCCCAGTAGGAGTGCTAGTGACCGCCAATCATAGAGCCTGCGCTGCCTGTGCCATCCACGCTGTCCCAGAGTGAAAGAGGAAGCATCGGGTATAGCGCAGGTTTTTCTTCCCAGGCACATCCAACATGGCCGCCGAACGGTCACAAGAGGCCAAAAGCCTGTAATGCAGGCTGCGACTACGGCAAAATGGCCGCCGCTGGATATGAGGCCAAAACACCAACAAAATGGCCGCGGCTACAGCAAAATGGTGGCGGATCGCCGCATGGCGATCCTAAGGCGCGGGGTGTGGTGCGGGGAAGGGGGGGAGCGTAGGAGGGGGACGAGAACACCCAGGGGAGACCTGAGCCCTAGAAAAAAAAACCCACCGGCCGGCCCAGACCGCTAACATTCGCCCAGCCCCCCCCTCCGCACCTCTAGGGGGGGGGAGAGGGGGTCACTCACCAGTCCGACAGACGTATCGGGTAGCCACCCGGTTGCAGACCTTCCTCCCACTGCCGGAGAGGGATGCTGCAGGCCACAGGCCCCTGGACAGGAACAAGGTCCGGTCACTGGGCGCAAGTGGGGTTCACCCACTGGCCACCCGCACGGGACGGGCACGATGTGGTGGACCCCGCCAAGGCTAAGGGTAGCTCGCATTGGTCGGCCGCGCTGGGGAAAGTTCAGGATTCTGGATATCCTCTATGCCCCAGCTGGCTTCTTGATAGCAGTCTTCATCAGATAGCTTGAGAAAAACAAAAAAGCGCTAGAAAAAAGGGGAACCGCAGATCCCATAAGGGAACCAGGTCTAACTCCTTGCACTGGGCATAATAAAACTGATATGCTATGCAAAGCAGGGGGGTTATATGTTAGAGTGAGGACGGCCCCCTGGGAGGGGTCAGCTTGCTTTCTTTCTATTTGCCTAGTCTACTCCTGGTAGGATGTGCATATAACCCCACTTGTCAATGAAGGGCTGCGTCTGTCAGTGAACGTAAGAGAAAAGTGATTTTTTTTTCAAAAAAAAAAGCGCTTGAAAGACCGCTGCGCAAATACCGTGTGACAAAAAGTATTGCAACGATTGCCATTTTATTCTCTAGGGTGTTTGAAAAAAATATATAATGTTTGGGGGCTCTAAGTAATTTTCTATAAAAAAACAGATTTTAATATATATATATATATATATACATTTTATATATATATTGTAATATTGGGGGTTGTTTAGCCCAAGTGTAGTGCCTGTTACTGAGTACAGTCCACACCAAATAATTCCTTTTCAGGGCTTGTTGGCCCGCTTTTAATAAAGAAAGTTCAGAAAACAAAACAGCACGGTTTCCCTCGCAGGGGGTTTTCACCATCAGCAAAAATAGTTGTACATTCAGCCTCCTGGCTTACACATGCAGTATAACAAATAAAAAAAATACCAAGCCACCTGGCTCTCTTTAGTAGCAAAATCACTGCTCCGGCTCCCACCTGGAGCCCTCCTGACTCCTGTCAGCAAACTCAGGCTTGGGTCTCTGGCTTCTGCAGTGCACACAAGCACTCTCTGGCTTCTCCAGTGCACACCTGCACACCCTGTTTTCTCCCTTGCAAGCCTGGACTCCTCGGGAGGGTGGAGCCCAGAACCATGGTCAGGTGTCTACAAATAGCCCAGCACAAACCTGACCAGTCAGTGTGCTGGTGGATCGCAAAATCTGGACCCAGGACTATGGATTTCATCCCACCTGGATCAGGTCCCAAAACCAATTTTCCTATACAAAGAGGAAACTGAAAAACCAGTTTCCTCCCCAACATGCAAACTTCCTGCAGCCTCTCCACCCGCGTGGTTGAGAATCCTGTGTCCTTTGCCTGGTGAGGTACCACACTACCACAATATATATATATATATATATATATATATATATATATATATATATATATACCAAGCTGTATATATTTTAATACACCACATCAAGTGTACTATATACCTTATATGCAGTGTACACTGATATATAGTACACTGTACATATATATATATATATATATATATATATATATATATAATTATTATACAGTATTTATATAGTGCCGACAGTTTGCGCAGCGCTTTATAATATTGGGGCAGACAGTACAATTACAATACAATTCAATACAGGAGGAATCAGAGGGCCCTGCTTGTTAGAGCTTACAATCTAGGAGGGAGGGTTAAATGATACGAAAGGGAAAGAACTGTGGGGGATGAGCTGATTGAGAAAATAAGAAGTGTAGTTATTAGGTGGTGGCAGGATAGGCTTCCCTGAAGAGAAACGTTTCAGGGATTGCCTAAAGGCGGATAGGTTTGGGGACATTCTGACACATTGGGGTATGGAGTTCCAGAGGATGGGAGAGGCTCGGGAGAAGTTTTGGAGGCGAGTATGAGAGGAGGTGATGAGGGAGCTGGAGAGCAGGAGGTCTTGGGAGGAACAAAGAGGACGATTAGGTTGGTATTTTGAGACTAGGCTGGTGATGTAGCTGGGAGCAGAGTTGTGGATGGCTTTGTAGCTCATTGTTAGTATTTTGAATTTAATTTGTTGGGCGAGTGGCAGCAAATGGAGGGATTGGCAGAGAGGGGTGGCAGATGCTGAACGGTTTGTAAGGTGGATGAGTCTGGCAGCGGCATTCATGATGGACTGGAGGGGGGATAGTCTATTTAACAGTAGGCCAGTGAGGAGGGAGTTGCAGTAGTCGAGGCGAGAGATGACCAGGGAGTGAATCAGGAGCTTTGTGGTTTCATCGGTTAGGAAGGGACGTATTTTAGAGATGTTGCGGAGGTAGAGGATTGATTGGATGTGGGGCCAAAAGGAGAGTTCAGAATCCAGGATAACACCAAGCACCCTGACCTGTAGGGATGGGTGGATGGTTGTGCCATTGCTCTTGACAGAGAAGTCAGGGGAAACGGCATTTGGGGGAGGAAATATTATGAGTTTGGTTTTGGACAGGTTGAGTTTGAGGAAGTGGTGTGACATCCAGGCAGATATGTCTGTTAATAAGTTAGTGATGGGTGAGGAGACTGATGGAGTGAGTTGGGGGGGGTGGAGAGGTAGATTTGGGTATCGTCAGCGTATAATTTATATTGAAAGCCGTGGGAGGCTATCAGCCGGCCCAGGGAAGAGGTGTAGATTGAAAATAAAAGAGGTCCAAGAACAGAACCTTGGGGGACCCCAACAGACAAAGGAAGAGGAGAGGAGGAGGTAGAATTGTACGTGACACTGAAGGTGCGATGGGATAGGTAGGACGAGAGCCACTGAAGAGCAGAGTCACGGAGACCGAGGAAGTAAAGTTTTTTGAGGAGGAGGGGGTGGTCAAATGTATCAAAGGCAGCCGAAAGTTCCAGGAGTAGGAGTACAGAATAGTGTCCATTGGTTTTACCGGTGAGTAGGTCATTTGTGAGTTTAAGAAGGGCAGTTTCTGTGGAGTGTTGAGGACGGACTCCAGATTGAAGGGGGTCAAGAAGGTTATTGTTAACAAGGTGGTCACTCAGTTGGTTGTAGACCAGGCGTTCGAGGAGTTTGGAAGAAAAGGGGAGCAAGGAGATAGGGCGTAGATTGTTAAGATCGGTAGGGTCCAGGGATGGCTTTTTGAGTATGGGGGTGACCAATGCATGTTTTAGAGCATTGGGGAAGACTCCAGAAGAGAGGGAGAGATTGAAGATGTGAGTTAGAGAGTGTATATATATATATTTTTTATGTATTTATTTTTTCCCTACACTAACCTGTCTGCACTGACAGATAGATTTTAGATTTCTAACTATCTATCTAGTTAGCGATCTAATTTTTTTTTTCTTTTTTTTAACATATTTTGAAATCTAGCTATCTAAACTGCCTGTCTTCAGGAACCTACACTATCTCTCTAAAAACGCCGACACACTACATATAGCCGCTGTACAAGCGGCTTTATATAGTGTGGAGCGTGGATTGAGACTGCTGTGCAGTGATTGGCTAAGGGCAGGATGCCTTTAGCCAATCAAGCTCTCACAGCAGGCCGCCCGCTGATTGGCCAAAGCATGCAGGTCATGTGCATGCTTTGGACAATCAGCGGGCAGCATTCCGCCGCCATTTTAAAACATTATGGGGCGCGCAAAGTTGCAGCGAACGCCCCATAATGTCTGTGAACACCCGAACAATCGAACAGCCGATGTTCAGGTCGTACTTACGTTTGACACAAACTCGAAGCCCATCCCTAATTGGGAATCATATAAAAATGCACTGATTACTGTGTAAATGCCATTGGCAGTGAAGGGGTTAACCTGCAGGGGGCGCTCTAAGGGTTAACAGTGTTCCCTGGGCATGTTCTAACTGTATGTGGGCTGGCCTGGCTGGGGGAAGGGGGTGATCACGGCTTCCATATACAGGAAGCCTGTGATCACCGCCCTTCCCCCTCTATGAGAACAGAGATCCGTGTTTACTTACACGGACCTCCGTTCTCTCACTGCGGGGGCCGTCACGGGTAGCCGACGGCGATCGAGTCCAGCCTACCCGCTCCCTGACCCCCCCCCCGGACACAGTGAGTGCGCGAGCACGCCTCTGGCGCCGCACGAGCTCACAATACTAGTTATCGCGGCCACCGTCCTGTGACGGCGTTTCGCGATAACGAGCCAACTTGCCGCCTTCACGCTGCGGCGAGCGGTCGGCAAGTGGTTAAAGTAAAAGACAGTATGTAATACATGTTTAAAATCCTTTTTTTTTGTGCATACATTTCATAATTTTACTGTATATATAAACAAAAAAAAAGTTCAGAATGGATTAACCTGATTTACATTGAACCCTATGGTTCAAAATTTGTGAACCGCTATATATACAGTATCTCACATAAGTGAATACACCCCTCACATTTTTGTAAATATTTTATTATATCTTTTCATGTGACAACACTGAAGAAATGACACTTTGCTACAATGTAAAGTAGTGAGTGTACAGCTTGTATAACAGTGTAAATTTGCTGTCCCCTCAAAATAACTCAACACACAGCCATTAATGTTTAAACCGCTGGAAACAAAAGTGAGTACACCCATTAGTGAAAATGTCCAAATTGGGCCCAATTATCCATTTTCCCTCCCCGGTGTCATGTGACTCATTAGTGTTACAAGGTCTCAGGTGTGAATGGGGAGCAGGTGTGTTAAATTTGGTGTTATTGCTCTCACTCTCTCATACTGGTCACTGAAAGTTCAACATGGCACCTCATGGCAAAGAAGGACAGGCCTCACCATGTTCCACCAAAGAGGTTGAGCGCACATGCTCAGCGTCATATCCAGAGGTTGTCTTTGGGAAATAGATGTATGAGTGCTGCCAGCATTGCTGAAGAGGTTGAAGGGGTGGGGGTCAGCCTGTCAGTGCTCAGACCAAACGCTGCACACAGCAACAAATTGGTCTGCATGGCTGTCGTCCCAAGAGGAAGCCTTTTCTAAAGACGATGCACAAGAAAGCCGGCAAACAGTTTGCTAAAGACAAGCAGACTAAGGCCATGGATTACTGGAACCATGTCCTGTGGTCTGATGAGACCAAGATAAACTTATTTGGTTCAGATGGTGCCAAGCGTGTGTGGTGACAACCAGGTGAGGAGTACAAAGACAAGTGTGTCTTGCCTACAGTCAAGCATGGCGGTAGGAGTGTCATGGTCTGGGGCTGCATGAGTGCTGCCGGCACTGGGGAGCTACAGTTCACTGAGGGAACCATGAATGCCAACATGTATTGTGACATACTGAAGCAGAGCATAATCCCCTCGCTTCCAAGACTGGGCAGTATTCCAACATGATAACGACCCCAAATACACCTCCAAGATGACCACTGCCTTGCTAAAGAAGCTGAGGGTAAAGGTGATGGACTGGCCAAGCATCTCCAGACCTAAACCCTATTGAGCATCTGTAGGGCATCCTCAAACGGAAGGTGGAGGAGTGCAAGGTCTCTAACATCCACCAGCTCCGTGATGTCGTCATGGAGGAGTGGAAGAGGACTCCAGTGGCAACCTGTGAAGCTCTGGTGAACTCCATGCCCAAGAGGGTTAAGGCAGTGCTGGAAAATAATGGTGGCCACACAAAATATTGACACTTTGGGCCCAATTTGGACATTTTCACTTAGGGGTGTACTCACTTTTGTCGCCAGTGATTTAGACATTAATGGCTGTGTGTTGAGTTATTTTGAGGGGACAGCAAGTTTACACTGTTATACAAGCTGTACACTCACTACTTTACATTGTAGCAAAGTGTCATTTCTTCAGTGTTGTCACATGAAAAGATATAATAAAATATTTACAAAAATGTGAGGGGTGTACTCACTTTTGTCAGATACTGTATATCTATATATATATATTTTTTATTTCCTGCATTATTTTTTAAATTGTTAGATGTCTAGAACATATGATGATTGATGAGTGTTTGCATTTGATCAGCGCTGTCATTTGTTACATTTGTTTGTATGGGGTATTATGTTTATTTTTAGCTGCTGATTGATTTGATATTTTTCCCTTTCACACACATCTGATCTTTGTAGGGGATTTTTGTTGCACAGCATGGAAGGGTTTATTTATTTATATTATAATACATTTTTTAAATATTTATCATAATATATATCTGTTTAGTTATCTTATTCTTTTTTGTCTATGCTGAATGTATATGTGACATGCAGTCCCCACCCCCTGTATTGATGTGGGGTGTACATGGGTGGAATAGATGATAGAATTCCAAGTGATCTCCTATGTATTGAGTGCAGGCAGTGAGAAAACTTGCATGCCCCCAGCACACACACAGTCCCTGCAGAGCCATGTCTCCTCCTGTGTGGTTGGGCCAGAAGAAGCTGCTGGGGAGGGGCGAGCTGTGATGCTGCAGAGAAGGAAGCCGATGACAGCAGCATAGAAGGAGAAGGAGAAGAAGAAGTGAGAAGCAGCGCTGTGCGGGCTCTGCAGTGGCCTCATCACACAGTACGGTGCACCGTGTGCTGTCCTTGTCATCGTGCTGCATGGACGGGGTGCTCGGGATGAGAATGACGCTGAGCTCGGTGGCTCGCTGCTCTCTCCTCTGCTAGTCTGTAGCAGTATGGATGTTGCTCTTGCGGCGACCTCTGCTGATTCCATCAGTCCGCTGCGGAGAGGCATGCTGAGTAATCCTGCTGTCAATGGGCGAGGACGTGGACACCCGAAAAATTAACCACAGCTTTCTCCGGGACCATAACTATGTGACTGAAGGTAACCCCCCCCCCCTCCGTGCCCCCTTCACCCCCCCATCTGTGCCAGTCCTTGTGCTCTATGTGTGTCTTGTCATGGTAGTCCCCTTATCTGCAACCTATTCATTTATGCAAGGATCAGCTGCATGCATCCAGTGCCAACAGGGACCTAGCAATGGCTGGCATCTTTATCTTATACATTTCATTATATAGGGCTGTGGGATCCCCTACACTGGGGGAGGGGGGGTTAGGTGCAGAATTGAAACGCAGTTGCTACCGGTTTAATTGCATCCTATAGATCGGGGCTTTGTATCGTGCCAACAGGGACCTAGCAATGACTGGCATCTTTTTTAGAGATTTAATTATACAGGGTTCAACTACACAGGCAAGTTTTAAGTGCAGAATTGTGCGACTTGAAACGCAGTTGCCATCACTTTAATCGCGTCCTATGGATCAGGGTGCATACAGCGCCAAAAGGGACCTGGCAATGATTGGCACTCTTTTGTAGAGATTTTATTATATAAAGCTCAACTGCACAGGCAAGTTTTAGGGGCAGAATTGTGCGCCCTGAAACGCAGTTGCCATTGCTTTAATCACGTCCTATCGATCAGGGGTTCATACAGCGCCAACAGGGATCAAGCGATGGCTGGCATCCTTATTTTATACATTTATTTGTGTAAGGCTGTAAGTGCAGTATTGAAACGCAGTTGCTACCGCTTTAATTGCATCCTATGGATCAGGGGCTCTGTATTGTGCCAAGAGGGACCTAGCAATGACTGGCATCTTTTTTAGAGATTTCTTATGTAAGGCTCAACTGCACAGGCAAGTTTTAGGTGCAGAATGGTGTGCCTTGAAATGCAGTTGCCATCTCTTTAATTGCGTCCAATTGATCAGGGGTTCATACAGCGCCAACAGGGACCTAGTGATGGCTGGCATCCTTATTTTATACATTTATCTATGTAGGACTATGCGATCAACTACACTGTGAGGTTTAGGTGCAGAATTTAAACACAGTTGCTACAGCTTTAATCATGTCCTATGGATCAGGGGTTAGTACAGTGCCAGGAGGGACCTAGCAATGACTGGCACTCTCATTTAATTATATAGGGCTCACAACTATACAGACAAGTTTTAGATGGAGAATCATGCACATTTTAAACGCAGTTGCCATTGCTTTAATCACGTCTTATGGATCAGGGGTTCATACAGCGCCAACAGGGACCTGGCAATGACTGGCATCCTTTTTTAGAGATTAAATTATACAGGGCTCAGCTACACAGGCAAGTTTTAGGTGCAGAATTGTGCACCTTGAAACGCAGTTGCCTCCGCTTTAATCACGTCCTATGGATCAAGGGTTCATACAGCGCCAACAGGGACCTAGCCATGGCTGGCATCCTTTTTAGAGATTAAATTATACAGGGCTCAGCTACACAGGCACGTTTTAGGTGCAGAATTGTGCACCTTGAAAACGCAGTTTCCTCCGCTTTAATCGTGCCCTATTGATCAGGGGTTCATGCAGCGCCAACAGGAACCTAGCGATGCTGGCATCCTTATTTTATACATTTAATTATGTAGGGCTGTGGTAGCAACTACACAGGTGAGGTTTAGGCACAGAATTTAAATGCAGTTGCCCAATTGCGTCCTACGGATACAGTGCCAAGAGGGACCTAGCAATGACTGGCGCCCTTTTTTAGAGATTTCATTATATAGGCCTCAACTACACAATCAAGTTTTAGGTGCAGAATTGTCTACATTTAAGCACAGTTGCCATCAATTTAATCACATCCTATGGATCAGGTGTTCCTACACTGCCCACAGGGACCTGGCAATGACTGGCATCCTTTTAAGAGATTTACTTGTATAAGGCTCAACTACATTGGCAAGCTTTAGCCACAAAAGTGTGCACAGTTAAATGTAGTTGCCACCACTTTAATTGCATCCTATTGATCAGGGGTTTGTACAGTGCCAAGAGGGACCTAGCAGTGACTGCCATTCCTTTTTTTACATTTAACTATACAGGGTTCAACTATAGTGGTGAACTTTAGGTACAAAATTGTGCACATTTAAACACAGTTGCCACCACTTTGATTGTGTCCTATTGATCAGGGGTTCATACATTGTCAAGTGAGACCTATGGCTGGCATCCTTTTTTTAAATATATATATATATATATATATATATATATACAGTATATCCTGTATAATAATAATATTACGCTGGCAGGTCTTAGGTGCAGAATTTAAATGCAATAGGCACAACTTTAATTGGACCCTCTCATTCATGGGTTTATACAGTACCAAGCAGTACCTAGCATTGATTGGCATCCTTTTTTTTTAAATTTAATTATTTTGGGCAACACTAGTGAATAAGGCTAAGGTCACAAATGCACTGGTTTGCTTTAGGAACAGAATTTATATGCAGTTGTAATTGCGCCCTATCAATCAATGGTTTATACAGTGCCAAGAGGGACCTAGCAATGGCTGGCATCCTTTTTTAAATTGAATAATATAGGGCTAAATTACACTAGTGATAAAGGCTAATGTCTAAACTACACTGGCGAGTTTTAGGCACATACTAAATCAGGGTGGATTTGATTTTAATCACTAGTAAAAAGGCTTGATTTAAAATATCATTTTTAAAGAGCAACTGTCATCTCTGTCCCACAGCGGCTCCTCCTCTGTCCCGCTGTTGACTCATGACAGTCCCATTCACTTTAATGGGACGGCAGTGACACAACAAGGTGAGGGACGTGGCGGCAGCAGGTGAGTGGATGCCCGCTAACAGGTGCTGCCATGATGGATCTGAAATGGCAGGTGTTCTTTAAATGTAAGGACTTATTCTTGCTGGTAGTTAGAATCTTTAATATTTGCAAACAAAATGAAGGTTCCCTATTTAGAATAATAAGCTGTCAGGTTAGTAAAACAGCAATATCCGAACCGATTCAATGATACAGTTTGTAGTGTACATAGATTTGCAAAACAATGGGATAAAGGAATACAGTCGACCACGCGAAGTTGCAGTTCAGAGTTTGCGGCCTCAGTCTTTCACTGATTTTTCCCAGCCTAGCATTCTCGCATTATAACGACCTGTCAGGCGACTTGTCAGCCTGACAAGTCACCCTCCATGCAGTATTGTACAATGTAACCGCTCTAATCGGAGCGACTCAAGTTGCTCCGACTTAGAAAAAGGTTCCTGTACTACTTGGGGGCAACTTTGGAGCGGCTTGCATTGAATTCTATACAGAAGTAGTTTTGCAAGCTGCGCTGAAGTCTCGCGGTACGGGGCGGCTTCAGAGTCAAGCGACTTTGAAGCTGCCTCTGTGTGAACCGGCACTTACAGTTTAATAACACATCCAAAATTTGCATATTTTTACAATTCGCGGGTGCTCAAAGAACATAACCCCCCCGAATTTCGGGGGTCGACTGTATTCCTGAACTTTGTTTTATCTCATGATTACTTTGAAATTGTGTGAATGCATCAATGCAGTGCGTGTTATCTCAGCTTGCAGAGCTTGGATTCATCGAATGAGTTTACCAAAAATGTAAATATTGCAGAATTTACAGCCTCATGCTACATAACTAAGCTCCATTTCATTCTGAATAAACTAAATTATTAAGGTATCCTAAATAGAAAACTATCTTTAGATAGATTTTTACTCCAAAAGCATTTTATTAAAATAAATTTGATAAAAAATGAAAAAAATCAATTTAAATAAAAAAAATCTGATTTAAATTAAAAAAATTAGATTTTTTTAATTACATTTTTTTTTTAAATCATTGGTTTTTATCCGTCCTGGAATAAATGCATTTGTCATTGTGTCTTATCCATCAGGGGTTTATAGAGAGCCAAGAGGGACCTAGCTGGCACCCTTTTTTTTTTTAATGTAATAATATAGGGCTAAACTACACTGGCAAGTTGTAGGAACAGAATTATGCACCTTAGAATGCAGTTGCCCCCACTTTAGTTGCGTCCTATCGATCAGGGATTCATACAGTACCAAGAGGGACCTAGCAATGACTGGCATCCATTTTTTTAGCAAATGATATAGGGCTAAACTACATTGAGGCATCTTAGGTGCAGAATCACATTCGTTTACCACTGCTTTAATTGCGTCCTATTGATCATGAGTTTATTGCATGCCAAAAGGGATCTAGCAATAAATTGCATCCTTTTTTAATTTAATCATATAGCGCTAAACTTCATTAACTAATAGGTCTAAGGCAGGCATCCTTAAACTATGGCCCTCCAGCTGTTGCGGAACTACACATCCCATGAGGCATTGTAAACTCTGACATTCACAGACATGACTAGGCATGATGGGAATTGTAGTTCCTGAACAACTGGAGGGCCATAGTTTGAGGATCCCTGGTCTAAGGTCTAAACAACAGTGGTGAGTTTAAGGTGCAGAATCGCAGTTGCCACTGATTTGCTTGCACCTTGTCAATGAGATGCGGCATTCTATCTAGCAGATACAGAAGATCACTCTTGTGATTTATACTTTACATAGGACCATTGACGGTTGTCCAAGGAGCTTACACTCACACATACACTAATGCAGTGGTTCTCAACTCCAGTCCTCGGGACCCCCCAACAGGCCAGGTTTGCAGGATAACTGAAATGCATCACAGGTGATATCATTTGCTGCCCAGTGATTGCAGTGTTCTAGTCTGCATCTCCCCAAGGTAATACTTAAAATCTGGCCTGTTGGTGGGTCCCGAGGACTGGAGTTGAGAACCACTGCACTAATGTAACCTGAAGCAGGCATAAAAATGTCTGGGGTACTCCCGCGCTACCACAGAGGGGAATTGGGTAAAATGAATACTGCGATCCACTGCTGCAAACACCTATGGGTGAATCAGTTGCCAGGTGAGTGAATATAGTGTGTGGTGGTGTTGCGCTGTGATCTGAGAGGGTATACAGGTGTGGTAATACAAGTGCTAAACACTAAGTAAATGGCAAAAGCAGGCATAGCAGCACCCAAATTAGTTTTAGATAGTAGCTCATTCATCTGTAGGTGGGTTGAACAGCTCAGAATCATGCACGTCTGAACACAGTTACCACCACTTTAATTGCGTTCTATCGATCGGATGCAGCATTCGATCTAGCAGATGCAGAAGATCACGCTTGTGATTAAGCCCTTGCCATGGGTCGGGGCCCCTGGGGCTTACATTCCCATGTAACCTACAGCTGTCATAGTGGCACCCACACTAGTTTTAGATAGGAACATAGTCATCTATAGGTGGGTTGAACAGTGCGGAGAACATTAAAGCATTCGCAACAGTCTCTGCTGAAAGGAGTTTACAGTCTTGCCACAATCATGAACCTACACAAAGAAGATACCGGTAGTATCCCAGGTAGAAATTTCATCCAGGGTGCCAGTGCTGCAGCGTGCCATCGCCATTCCACCTGGTACTAAAGAGGTTAATTCCTGCAGACAGAAATTTATTCACGTTCAAGGGAAGATGTAGGTGGATTATACTTTGCCTTTCAGGCTTGGAAGGTATTAACAGCAGCAGTCTATGTATTTTTATAGAAACGTAACATTGTATAATCTATGTCTCCTTTGGGGATGCATATGTGCGGTTATTCCAACATAATGATATATATGACAAGATTTGCCTTATGAATTTTCAACAACCTTATTTTTAAGCACTATGGCTAAGCTGTGTGCAGGACTGGCGGATAAAGTAATCATCTAATTGTTCTGTATTAAATTCAGGGACACTGATTGCAAAAGGTGGCGTAGCTCGTCATAGATGTAAGCGGCTCATGGTTGGTTTTGCCGGAGATTAGGGAGAAGTGGTAATAAAATATCCAGCAGCAAGGAGGAGATAAATTAAGGAATAGGTTGCCTACTCTTCCATCACAAGATAGGAATCCCCAGTGTGCAATCTATAAGCTGAATGGAGGCATAGTTTCTGGCTCTCAGGAGAAGGACACAATGGAATCTAGCGGAATGAATGTCATTATTGATATTCTGGGGGTTCCAAACATTGAAGGACAACCGTGCTTTCACAAACAATTGCTGGACTGCAAATAGAAAGCAATGGTAGGCCAAATTGTTCATGGAAAAGGGTAATTCATAATGGGGGCAGACGCCATTTAAACTGTCTGGCCTGCACAGGGTTGGCGCGATGGCCTCCAGCACTCAGCTCTTGGTGTTGTACTCAAGGCTGGTTGAAGAAGCCAGATCAGGCTGTCCATTATTTGCTATAAACTTACCTGACCTTGCCCCCTTCATCTTTATCTAACAGCAAACACCTACTCCAACTGGACCCAGAAATTGTTTCTGTATAAATCTATAATAGTTAAAGCGGAGATTCACTGTTTTCTACGTTTATTAAAAGTCAGCAGCTACAAAAAGTGTCACTTCACCTGTCTCCTGCTCCAGCGATACGGCTGCCCGGATCTCTCCCCCTCCCCTCCGCGGAGCCGTCATTGCTACTGTGGGCACCTGACCGTGACAGCTAGCGTCTTCACGGCCAGGCGCGCACTGCGCATGCGCGAGTGGCGCTGCGCTCCTTGATTGGTCCCGAAGTCTTCTAGGACCTGGCCTGTGTCCCAGAAGACTTTGGGAGGGAGGGGGAAGCAGACCTTCCACTTCCGATCGCCTAAGGCTACCAGAACGGAAGTGCCCGTCAAAATCGGGTACCCACACCCCCTCCCTTCTCCCCAAAAGCTCAGTTTCGCCATCAGGAGCTGGGAAGGAGGTCTTAAAGTGGAAGTTCCACTTTTGAGTGAAACTCCACTTTAAGTTATCTTTTAACTGGGGACACCAGGACTGTATTTAGCGTAATGGCAGCCATGAGCCAGGCAACAGGGCAAGAACAGCATGAATCCTCAAAATTGGCAAACTGAGACTCTGTTTTTTACTATTTTTCTTTTCCTCAATATGCCACTTCTGGACATTTATGGTTAATTTACAGCCCAACTCTAGGAATTAGACAAAATGTATTCTTGCAAAGGTGCTCTCCCTAATAGTGCAAAAGTTATCTGCCCATTCAGTCTAAGGGTGCCGCAATAAGGAGTAATACTTATCCTTTTCCTTGCTCCAAGAGGGTTCCTCCAGCAGTGTAACCGGCCCCAGGAAGCTTCCTCTCTAAGGTGCTGCTGGCCGCA
This sequence comes from Glandirana rugosa, assembly GCA_018402905.1. Classification (NCBI taxonomy): domain Eukaryota; kingdom Metazoa; phylum Chordata; class Amphibia; order Anura; family Ranidae; genus Glandirana; species Glandirana rugosa. The sequence continues at coordinate 110,919 of BLSH010366694.1, forward strand.
TTCACACTTCTGTTTCCTTCATGAACAATGCAGGATTAATAGCCCTTCATTGTATGTGATGGCACCAAGGGAGGAAGAGGAAGTGAGTGCTGGACCAGCTGGAGTGGATGTAAGGTAGGTAATACAGCCTCTTCAGCTTCCCCTAGACATAATGAGCATTTAACCCTTGCACTTTGGGGGGAAGCCACTATGGGTGGAATTTGTCTAATTCATGGAGTTGGGCTTTAAGTAAAAGAGTTGTAGGGAAGTGCTGGGATGTTGAGAGGCGTCAGAAGGCTCTTTATTACTCAGGAATTGTTAATAGTAACCGTACATTTAATGGAGGCCACATGCTGCCTCCAGTAGCATACTCTAGCAGTAAGCTGAACTAAATGAATCCCATACCAAGTCAAGGAACTTGTACATTAGGGTGTCACCTTAGTTGTGCCTAGGGCAGCATGATGTCTAAACATAATCTCGAGGCCACATATTTAGGGTGCATGAATCACAATATTATTGCTCTATTCATAGATCCAGGCTGTATTTACCATAAGACACTTGAGGGTAAATTTCAAAAGATTGTTCAATTTATAGATCAGCTGTCTATATCAAAGGATTTTCCATAACACAGGATTGGGTTGGTTCCAATGACAGTAGAGTAGGAAGGTACAGCTGCAAACCAAAATTCTATAATTTGGGAGTTCCCTTTTTTTGAAATTTACAAATTTCCTGGCCACTTTGGGATGCTCATGTGAAAAGACATAAGAACTGTTGAGGGAGGGGTACAGGGCAGTCACACAGAGGCGCCATCTTGGATGGATGGATGACAGTGGAAAATTAGCTCTGTATATAATGCAGACAGCATATAACATATATGGTGCAGCACATTGCAGGGAATATTGAGCCACATGCAGAGGTAACTGCTCTGTTCTAGACTAAAGCTTAGTGCGCCTATTACAGCCATAGAAAATGCACATAATCCATAGAGTGGAGCTGGACTTCCAGGAACCATTTAGCCAGAGCATCTTAAAAATTCCTACTGCTGCTTTAACCTCCCTGGCAGTATGATTATGTCAGATTTTTGCGTCTCACAGCGGTACATTTTTTTGCATAGAAATTTGGCGTTTTATATTGTAGGCCTGTAATTCTTAGGAATAACTCACTTAAGACAAGAGTCTAGTAGACATCCCGGGTATGATACAGTTTGAAATAACGAAATCATAAATTATAATATATATGAAAAAAAAATAAAAATATAATATAATAAATAACTATAAATAATTATCAAAAAAAATAATATAATAGTAATAAAATGTATTCAATAATGTAATCAAGTCAAAAACACTGAAATTTGCTCAGTTGCAGAATTATCGCTATCTCGCTATTTCAGTGTCTGATGATAAATTTCCCCAAAAATCAGTATCTCTCAATTCTGCAAATGATTCTTATTTATTATCGCTGTTTTCTAGCTGGTCAAAACCCGCTTTTGACGTAAAGGGACACTTTTTGGATGACATGGACATTCTCAAGTTTCCATGCAGAAAGAATGACATATATAATATAAAAGTGCATGCAGGGCACTGGGCAAAGCACTAGGGACAAAAGGGATGTGAAATGATTTGATACAGTAATGTAATCTTACAGATTACAGCGCACTGTATGTTTACTGTGTGTTTCACTTATCGAATTTTCTGCCAGGCTCCGCCCCCGTGCGGCGCGAGGCTCGCAGGGAACGGAGCCCGGAACCCAGAGGCATCAAGCGGAAGACACAGCCTGCGGACACAGCAGGGGGACATCGCTGGATCCAGGGGACAAGGTAAGTCACATTGCCTGGATCCATCGATGCAATCCCGAGTGTGGCTCGGGGTTACCGCTATTTGTAATGGAAATTCACCCCAAGCCACACTCGGGAAAACCGCCAGGGAGGCTACTAGCCATACACATAACCTGAATCATCTCCCCTGTGCAGTTAACATGCATTTAGGGCACCTTTTTGTGCTGTGATGATGAAACTCCCAAGCACATTCGCAGGAGTGATGTCATCGTGGCCCTGGAAAGTAAGTGACCAACCAGTCCAAACCTGGATGAAAGACCGTGAGAAGATGGAAGCGCCTGTGACTAATGGGAGTGCTGACAGCACAGCCCTGGAAGGGATTGTTAGACATGCAAGTCTAGGTCTAGACTAGGATTGTGATTGATTGCCGCGAGTTACTATACGTAAAGTGTTATTAAACCCGCAAATGTAAAATGCATATAGTGCTGCAGATCCCAGCACTTACCTCTTACTTTTCTTTTCAGGCTAGGTTCACACTTTTTGCCTCTGCATATTCATGCTTTTTGTTTTTCATGCAGCACATTTGTGCAGGTTCGTGTAGCAGTGTGCGTTCAAGGTCGGTGTTTCTGCAGAGTTCTGGCCATACACAAATTGCAGCTAATCAGAGGGTTTGTATGCGGTCAAAGTGTTACTGCATCCAGAGGTGGTGTTTATCCACCCCTGAACACAGCAAACTATCCGCACCCATGCGCTTGTGTGAATGTTGCCTAAGGCTTGGCTCACACCTATGCGTGTGGCTTCAGGTGTGGGAATCGCATCTGTCCCCTCACCCGCAACCACCCGCAGCCAAATTGCAGTGCTCTTTGGAGACATACGGGGCTGCCATTCATTCTGAATGGCACCCTCACTCATCTCAGCCCACGGCATGTTTGCAGTTGTAGGAACCGCAAGGAGATTGCATGGTCAAAAAGACCATGCGATTTCCCTGTGGAAGTGTTTTTTGAAAAGGTGCATGCACCTTGTGGAAATGCAGGCATGGCAGCCCATTCATTTGAATGGGTTGCCGTGTCCACGGCAAAAATGCTAGGGTGTGAATTTAGCATTAGTGGTTGAGTTCCAGAGCATTCCATTGCATATAGACTTTTCTGGTGTTGGGTCCCAGCACACCTGGTTCTGGGAACATAAAATGGCTAATGGCAGTAGCTTTTGAAAACCTTTCATGGACACTAGAGCAATTCATCTGAATTCTCATCAGTATTCTGATTGAACTGTCACATCCAGTTTAGTGCAATTGCTCTTGCCTTGGCATTACATTTAGAGGGAAAGTGGGGCATTACACCTGACATATCTGAGGAAAAGTATGTGAAATAGTAACCATAATTGTTCATTCAGCTAATTTCTTGGGACAAATTATTGAGATGAAACCTTTTTGTGGTACATTATAGATATAGTAAGAACTAACAGAACAAGACAAAACTTTCTATTTATAAGGCTATAACCCCTATTTTTATTCGCCATCTGTGTACCATTGGGGAAATTTCCCTTCACTTCCTGTCCCATAGCCAAACAGGAAGTGAGGGGAAATCCCTCCAAAGTGAGGGAATGCCTGGTTGTCACCAGGGACATCGGAACCAGTATCCCCATCTCAGGATTTCCCCTCTATTCCTCTTCTGGTGACAAACCAAAGTTTGGGATCTTCTTTTATTTTTGAAAGAGTGAATCTCCCTAATAGTGATACAGACAGCAGGTGGTCTAATCTCTCTCCACTCTATCGAAAACTAAAAAAAAAAAAAAAAAAGGAAAATGTTTTCCTTTAGTTATACTTAAAGGAGAACTATAGTCGAAGATAAAGCACGCTGTCAGTTAACGTCACAGAGCCGGTCCAGGCTCTAAAAAGATATGCAGCCTGAAGACAAGAACTGAGTGATCAATAGTGTTTGGTCGCTCAGTTCTCAGTCTTTCAATTGGCGGTGGACAGATGCAGCATAAGACCCCTTTCACACTGGGGTGTCTTTCTGGCACTTTAGCACCTGTAAAGTGCCTGAAAACTGCCTCTCCTGTCTGCGCTTGTAGGACAGCTAAAAAAGTCTTGCAAGCAGCATCGTTGGGGTGGTGCAGGAGAGGTGTATACACCGATCCTCCACTGCCCCTGCCGTTGAAATGAATGGGCGCCACTTTCAAAAGGCTAAGCAGTCAATTTTAACCCCTTTTTAACCCCTTCTGGGGGGTTAAAAGCGCCCAGCTAGCGCTGACAAGGCGCCGCTTTAACAGCAGTAAAGCGCCGCTTAAACTAGCAGCACTTTACCGCTACTACCCCCACCGCCCCAGTGTGAAAGTAGCCTTAGTGAAACCCAATCCTCACCCCTCTACTTCACTTTTAAGCCAGCTGATTTACTAAACGCCAATAGACTGTGCACTCTATAAGTGCAGTTGCTCCAGAGCTTAGTAAATGAGGGGAAGTTCTGCTGACTTCAACCATCCAATCATGTGCAAGCAAAAATGCAGCTTTTTTTTATTTTCCTTGCATGTGATTGGGTATTCTTTGTAAAGTGAAGTTTTACCTCATTTTCTAAGCTCTGGAGCAACTGCAAAGTGCACAGTCTGTTTGCCTTTAGTAAATCTACGCCATTGCCGTGTATTTTTTGTCTTGTCTTTTAGTGGAATAAGGTGCAGATCCCCTTAGGTCCCCTTTAACTATGAGATACTCCAGCAACACTGTACAGTAATTAGAGGACACTCTTCAATTTGTTTAAACTTCTTAGTACAGTCCCTCTAGAAGTAAATAAGGGAACGAACAGCACTGAAACAGCATAAGAAATGTCCCAGTCCAAGCAAGCACTGGCACTTATGCACAAGAGATAGTAGCAGCAAACAGTCATTGGGACCCTACACTTAAGTTAGTACTCAAAATGTCCCTGGATACTTAAGTGCCTGCTTCCAAAATCAGCCAAGCATGTCTCCTGTGAACTTGCCAAATCAGATCCCTGGTGAAATCCCTTGGTTAGTTCCAGAAATTTTCAGCAAACAGGACCCCCAGCTTTAGCATAACTGGGACCTCAATGAGCACATGAAGAACATCAGCTGGGCTGCCTAGGAGGGCAGCAGCCCTTTGGGCTGGCAACTTCTCCTGCTGTACAAGACCGAGCAGCTCTAGACCACATGCTATTTATGCACTCCCAGCCATCTTCTGGGCACCCTCCCCCAGGGATTGGCTGAGACAACATAAATATTCAAGTTACTGATTTGCCTTTCCAGCCCACTACATTCTAGAATCTTCCAGAAGGTAGGGAGAAACAATCAAACCTGCAACCAGAGCAGCCTAAATCAATCACCAGCTGCTCTGCTGATTACAGAGGAGCCAAAAACGAAATGTACCTAGCTATCCTAACAACCTATCTGGGAGGATTTTACATCAACATAATGCATATACAGTATGTGAATCAGTCCCATTTGCAGGCAAAGTTATCATTTCCTATAATAGGTAATTATAGAAAGGTATCATTTTTCTAATTACAGACAACTTGGTAAATTATATTTAACATTCCCTAACAATACATCTAAGCTCTTTGTGGATTTATATGTTCAACTACTCATATATTTTGTTGAACAAATGAACATAAATCTTTCTTTACAAATCCATTTTATCCCTTATAAAACACTATATATAAATTACTTATTTAACAGCTGTAATTTGTACTTTATTTTACTAAAAGCGACTGTAGACATGAGTTAATCATCTTATACTGCCAATTTCAGAACAATTCAAGCGATACTAAGGCTGGGTTCACACAAATGCTATTCCAGACATCGCATGTGGTTTGCACCGCATTCTTGTGCACATCACATGCGATCTCTGTGCAGTGCAAATTTAGCCATACAGTTTGTAAGGCTGAAATTGCATCGCATTCACACCAAAATGGTGCAGGACCCTTTTTTTTTTGTCCAAACTGGAATCGAATCTCATGGGTGTTCAGACCCATGCGGTTCCATCTGATCTGATTCCATCTGATTCCACAGTTCACACTGCATTCTGCGAACTGATTTGGCGGTGTCATTAACTTTATATGGACACCCACACAGGAATCTCTGTAGTTCCCGCACCACATCCGTATGAACCCAACCTAAGGGTTTTTTTTATTTAGAACAAAAGTTGTTATACTTACCTGCTCTGTGAAACAATATTGCACAGAGATGCTACTTACCTCCTATTTGAAGGTCCCCTGACGGCGATGTCTGCTCCTCCTTCCTCCGGGGCCCCCTCAGCAAGCCACATGTTAAGTAGGCACCCATACACAAGCACTCTTGAGCTGGGCTGTGTACATCCATTGACAAACACTACTTCAATAAGATCGGTTTGATCAGTCTCGGTTTGATCAGATCCTTCCACAAGCAAGTAAAAGCTTGTAAACAACAAATCGAATTTCATAGACCATGGAGATGATAAGGGAACTTCTATTCCTTCTTCATCTCTATGGTAAGCCAATGGTAAGCTTCAGTCCTGAGCTCTCTGGTGAAATGGGAGAGCCCAAGAAAGTGGGGGAAAGTGACAGGGGACCACCTTCCCCCACATGTAAAAGTGATTCAGCGGCTATTTAGCCACCAGGTCACTTTTACATTATTCAGCATTGCCTGCTGAAAAAAAAGATACCAGGGTCATGACTGCAGCTGCAGTCATGACCCTGGTAGAACCAATTAAACCAGAGGACGTACGAGTATGGCCATATGGGGCAAGTGTCCCTGATCACCATCACACCAGTCATATTGGGACCCATTTTGTTCTTCCTCTGCTCAGCCTCCTGTACTTCCTGGTCAGTAAACATGGCATTCCCGGGGGTAGCCACATACCAGTAGGCTAGGCTTGCTTGGCTTATAGGAACAGGGACTGCTATAGGCGAGGCTGCACTGAGCTATACTCCCACTCATAGGAGCCTATTACTGTGCATTGGTTTTGACACAAATGGTTGGTTTGTGTGATCCAGAAGATACAATGCCGGTATATTCAGTCCAGACCCTGAAAAAGTCTCACAAATGTGGTATCATCATACTCAAAGGAGTAGTAGAATGTGTTTTGGGGTGTAATTCTAAGTATACCCTTGTGAGAAATATCTTATTAAATTGCAAACTTGGTGTAAAAAAATGATTTTCACTTTCTTTCCGCATTTTTCAAAAATGTTTGTCAAAAAAGTGAAGTCTTCAAAAGACTCACCATGCCTCTTAAATACCTTGGGGTGTTTACTCTCCAAAAAGTGGTCATGGGTGTGGGTGTTTCCATTGTCCTGTTGCTCCAGGGCCTCCAAAAATGTAAAGGGTAGTCAAGAAATCATCTTATCCTTGGATTGCTACACCTCATGTCACAATCAGGGGTCAAGCTCGAAGACCAGTTTCTATAGCAGTAGCAGAACTACCACCAACCAGCAGGATAGGTACACAGGCAGTCACCCTGGTGGATGGCGCGGGCTCATCTGAGGTGCGAAGTCTAAGTACTAACCAGTGTTCACCAGAGCTCCTGATGGAGATGGATTTTGCTGTGTGTTAGTACCAGGTCACGGTCCTCAGGCTCACCCCATCAGGAGGTGAGCAAGCCAGGGTCTAGTAGTGGATAAGCAGGTAGGGATCAAACAGAAGCAAAGTCAGTAAACAAGCCAAAGGTCAGTAACGAGTAGTTGCAGGTTGGGATCAGGCAGAAGCGTAGTCAAGAAACAAGCCAAGGGTCGATAACAAGTGGTGGCAAAATATGGACGGCAGCAGGAAACACAGGAGTGAGATACTGGCTTGAGGGAGCACAGTAATCTGGCAAACAAGAAGTGCAGAGACATGGCTTAAATCAGAAAGTTAATGGGTGGAGAAAAGAATTCAGGGTTCAAGACAAACAAGGTTCAAGACAGTATCATTCAAGGAATTGTCCACGGAACTGTCCAGCATTCCAGGCAGCTCATCAAGAAGAGACATTGCCTCACACAGCAGAGGTTCTGGATTCAAATTCAGGCCCTGGCAGTTCTATGCATCTACTGTAAAAAGTCTCACCCATGTGGTATCCCCATAATCAGGAGGCATAGTAAAATGTGTTTTGGGTGTAATTATAAGTATAGCTGTGCTGTGTGTGAGAAAAAACTTGGTAAAATTACAACTTTGCGGGAAAAAAAAAAATCAAATTTAATTTCTTAATTTTCCCAAAAATTGTGACCAAAAATGACAAATTCAAAAAACTCACCAGACCACTTACTAAATACCTTGGGCTGTCTACTTTGCAAAAAGGGGTCATTTGGGGGGCTATCTGTACTGTCCTGACATTTTAGGGCCTCAAGAAATGAGATAGACATTCAATAGACTGATCATTTTTATATAGTTTGATGACTCTCACACAGACTAAATAATATACACTGATTTAGGTTAGTTTAACCTAAGATATGTAGCAGAATATATTTTGACCTAAATTCATGAAGAAAGAGCAAGAAACATGTGTTTTTGGTCTTTTTTCATTTATATAGCAAAAAGTAAAAAACCCAATGGTGATTAAATACCAGCAAAAGCAAGCTTTATCTGTCTAAAAAAAAAAATATATAACATTTTCTGTGTTGCATGACTGAGTAATTGTCATTCAAAGTATGACAGTGTTGAAAGCTGAAAAATGGAAGGGGGTGAAAGTATCCAGACTTTTAATCCAAAGTCTGACACTACAGCCAGAGTCCAGAGAGCCTCTTAATCCTCCACCCCTATGCTAAACAAGCATTTAACCCTTCAAACATATATGGGAACTGTTCTATTATTTATTCATGTCCATCCAGTCCTCAGATATACATGGCTGAATCAAACATCATTTCTAAGTTGATAACCTGACTTTTCTTTACTGTAGTTGAAATGTAAACCCAAATTATATCTTCCAGTATGTCTGAAATCATTTCATTTTCCTTAATAGAAATGTGTTTTTTTTGTGAAGCTGTTGCAAAGTGTCTTCCCTATAGATTTTGCCAATAACAATACTTCCAAGCTTGCAGACTGCCAATGTTAAAGTGGTTCTGAAGGCAGAAGGTTTTTCTTAATGCATTTTTTGCATTAAGATAAAAAAACCTGTGTGCGGCAACCTCCCTCAGCCCCCCCTAATACTGTCCTGAGCCCCATCTCAATGTTGCACGAGAGCCTCGACTGTCCAGGTCTTTTCCTCCTCATTGACTGAGACAGCAATGGACTCCCGCTGCTGTCAATTAAAGTCAGTGAGCCAATAAGGAGGGAGGGGGGCGGAGCCAAGCCACGGCTCCATGTCTGAATGGACACACAGAGCCGCGGCTTGGCTTGGGTCCCCCCATAGCAAACTGCTTGCTGTGGGGGCACTCGACAGGAGTGAGGGGCCAGGAGTGCAGTTGAGGGACCCGAGAAAGTGAAGATCTGGGCTGCTTTGTGCAAAACCATTACATAGAGCAGGTAAGTACAACATGTTTGTTATCTTTAAACAAGAAAAAACAGGACTTTAGTATCACTTTAATGGATATGTTCATGTTTGTAAAAAAGAAAAAAAAAATTAATGCACATTTTTTGCAGGTAAAGAAAATGTGCATTTATCTTTTTTTTCTAGGAGCCTGAAAAGCATTGCACCGGCCATCAGCATCTCGAGGGTGCCATGTATCCTGCAGACTATCAGTGTATCTGTCTGCTCCCACCTCTGCAGTTACACAATAACAGGAAGCATCAGTGAACTACCTAGAGTGCTAATCAACGCCCTGGTAATTTATTGAGAATTGTGAGCCGCAAAGCCTGCTGGCATTTGTAGTTCTCCCATTCATAGAACTCTGTTACAACTTATCAGGGGATTGCGGGGGCTGCTGAATATGGGTGTAACATGTTACAGAAACCAACATTATCCTTTTAGCCACTATCTGTCAATTAGCAGTAGTGTTGTCAGCCTGCCATATGCATTTCCTCAGTTGGTCATAGGGCCAGATCTAGCCTGTGATCTGAGGGTGCAGTAAAAAAAAAGATAAAAAAAAATCAAGGGGCCTGCTTTATGTTTTAAAAAAAAATAGCTAATGACACTGAACATGAACATGTGTCAGTGGTATGTAACACATTGTGCAGAGGTCAGGAGTAAGTAACACAGAGGTCAGTAGTATGTAACGCACCATGCAGGATTCAGGAGTTCAGATCTGGGTGGAATTTATCTTCCTTGTATGTATAGTAGAGCTGCACGATTCTGGCTAACATGAGAATCACAATTTTTTTGCTTAGAATAAAGATCACGATTCTCGCGGCCTAAAATCATCTTGCACATTATACTAAAAAATTGGACTAACTTTACCGTCTTTTTTTTTATTTCATTAACCGCTTGCCGACCGCTGATCGGCAATTGACGGCGACAATGTGGCTCTGTAACGCAAAACGCCGTCATACGACGGCGGCCGCGATACAGAGCCACTGTGAGCGCTCACTGTGTTCGGGGGGGCCAGGAAGCGGGTGCGGCGGCTTCGATTGCCGCCGGCCACCCGCGATGCCCCCCCCGGAGTGAAGGAGCGGAGGTCCGTGTAAGTAAACACGGACCTCCGCTCTGTGTGAGGGGGAAGAGCTGTGATCACAGCCTTCCTGTACATGAAGGCTGTGACCACTTCCCTTCCCCTGATAGGCAAGCCCCCATACAGTAAGAACACGCCCAGGGAACATAGTTAACCCTTAGCGCGCCCCCTGCAGGTTAACCCCTTCACTGCCAATGGCATTTACACAGTAATCAGTGCATTTTTATAGCACTGATCGCTGTATAAATGCCAATGGTCCCAAAAAAGTGTCAAAATGTTCCGACATGTCCGATGAAATATCGCAGTACCGCTAAAAATCGCAGATCGCCGCCATTACTAATAAAAAATAAAAAAAAATAAAAACCCCAAAAATGAATTCTCATCATCCGTAAACGCGACCACTTTTGCGCAAACCAATCAATAAATGCCGATTGCGATTTTTTTTATCGCAAATATGAGGAAGAATATAAATCGGGCAAAAACGGTGAAAAAAAATGTTTTTTTATATTTTTTTTTTTGGATTTGTATTTTAGCAAAAAGTAAGAAATTTGGGTTTTTTTGCAAAATTGTCGCTCTTCTTTTGTTTATAGCGGCGATCAGAAATGATGCAGAGGTGATCAAATACCACCAAAAGAAAGCTCTATTTGTGGGAAAAAAAGGACGCAAATTTTGTTTGGGTACAACGTCGCACGACCGCGCAATTGTCAGTTAAAGCGACGCAGTGCCGAATCGCAAAAAGGGCTCCGGTCCTAAAGCTGGAAATCCTTCCGGGGCTGAAGTGGTTAAAGTGTATTTTTTCCAAAAAAATGTGTTTCAAAGACTGCTGCACAAATACAGTGTGACATAAAATATTGCAACAACCACTATTTTATTCTCTAGGGTCTCTGCTAAAGAATGATATAATGTTTTGGGGATTCTAAGTAATTTTCTAACAAAAAATACAGATTTTATCTTGTAAGCAACAAGTGTTTTAAGTGGTTAAACCAGCCTTTCTCAACCTTTTCAACACAGAGGAACCATTGAAATAGTTCTCCTGTCTCGGGGGAACCCCTGCTAAAAATTAGAATTCTACAACTCATGATATTTTAGTGTGATGGTCAGTGGGAAGAATGCTTCTTACACTTGTGGTCACTAGGAAGAATTACCTCCTTAGAAATAGCTAAAAAGATCAATGTTGTCAGTGAGAACTTACCTGAGAGGCAGAAAGTGCCCACTGATCAAGGAACCCCTAGCAACCTCTGGAGGAACCCTAGGGTTCCACAGAACCCTGGTTAAGAATCCCTGGGTTAAACTGACCTCATTTACAGACCGAAGTTTAGCCCTTTGGTCTAAAAGAACTAAATGTTACAATGTTTCTCTTTATCTCTGCCTAAGGCAGCCTGTTTTTTTGACAGCTGTCAGCTTGTGAGCAAAGAACGGCTCTGCACTGAATCAAGGAAATGCTGTGTTAACCACTTCAGCCCTGGAGGGATTTCCCCCTTTAGGACCAGAGCACTTTTTGCAATTCGGCACTGCATCGCTTTAACTGACAATTGCGCGGTTGTGCGATGTTGTACCCAAACAAAATTGGCGTCCTTTTTTCTCTTTCGTTCATTGACGGACGCAGCCTTTATTCATGATGCATGGGGTTATGTACCTTTCACTAGGAGTGGACTAGGCAGAACAGCATTTAGCTTTAAGGGCAGACACAGCCCCTCCCAGGGGGCCGTCCTCACTCGGCATAAATCCTCACCCTGCTACTAGCAAGCCAGTTTTTCCTACCTAGTGCAAGGAGTAGGACCTGGCTACCTGCTGGGATCTGCGGTTTCCCCGTTTTTTTCTTTTTGCTCAAGCCTTCTGATGAAGACTGCAATCAAGCAGCCGGCTGGGTGACACGCTGGATATCCTAGATCCAGGAAGTCTCCCCAGCACGGCCGATGGATGCGAGCCGTCCCTTAGCTGCGTGCGGGGTCGGCAGTGTCGGGTTCCGTTCCGTGCGGGGCGGCCGGTGGATTAAACGTCCCGCCAGCACACCTAGGACCGGGTCCGTGGGCTCGCGTCATGGTGTCACATGGTCGGCCTCGCTGGGTGGCAGGTCTGTCTCGGGTGGCTACCAGCTGCGCCCGTCAGGAATGGTGAGTACGCTCCCCCCCTGGGGTGCGGGGGGGGCAGGCGGGTGATTCACCCCCCTCCTGGGGTGAAGGTAGGCGACCTTCTACTTCCCCCTCTTCTTCCCCCCCTCCCCCCCTCCAGGTCCGGGGTCTGCGCTGTGTCCTCCTACTGCTCCGGGCCGTCGGCGCCATGTGCTGGTCCGGCCACCATTTTGGCGTGGTCGGCCGCCATTTTCTTGTAGCCGGAAATGCGCAGGACGGCCGCCATTTTGCGGTGGCCAGCCGCATGTTCGGCCTCTAGTGCACACGGCGGCCATGTTTGTGTGGTCTGTCGTGTGCTGTGCAGTGGATGGGCGGTCCTGGGCCTTCTAGCGTTGTTTTCTTGTCACACGTGGTGGAGCAGCAGTGAACGGGGGACACGGGCAGCAGTGGCAGCACCTCCCGGTGGTTCTGGTAGCGCTCGGTGGGGTGTCCTCCTGGGTGCCTCTGGGTCCCTGTGACGGCAGCTGGGGTGGTGTGGGGGGCTTGGTTTTCCCAAGGGGGCCTGGCAGGTGTGTGGGGGTGTGGCGCAATGACGGCGGAAGCGGGCGCTTCCACTTCAGAGGTCTCCGGTGGAGCTCCGGGTGCGCTGGGACCTGTAGTGCCACTGGACAAACTCACAGCTATCCTGGAGGACTTTTTGTCCCGGGTGGTGCCGAGCCGTGACTGGGGGGTGGCGAGAAAATGGCCACCCCATCCCCCGTCTTCTGGGGAGGACTCTGTGGTGACGGGGACCCCCCTGGAGCTGTCGGAGGGCGAGCTTGGGGGCTTCTCCGATGAAGAGGAGTCCCCTGGAGCCGCTGTGGCACGCGAAAGGGCCCTGGTGGGCTCTTTGGTTTCAGCCGTCCGGGAGACGCTGAAGCTGGGGCCCGGCTGGGGCTGCGCAGGAGGTGGTGTATGCCTTCGGGTCACGCAAACTGGCTCGGGCCCCTAAGGTGTTCCCTTATTTGCCTTATTTTGATCAGTTTGTCTATAAGGAATGGCGACGCCCTCAGAATTCTTTCGCCATGCCAAAACGTTTTTCTGTCCAGTATCCTTTTGAGGATGCGCTGTTGCAGAAATGGATGTCCCCTGCGGTGGACCCGCCATTGGCCCGCCTTAACAAGGGAGGCGATTCTGTACGCCCAGAGTCATACCCGGTCCCTGCAGCGGGTGATTCTGCAGCGGAGGGACAGGTCTCCATCGTCCTTGGATCAGGTGATCCGGTTGGATCACCAGACCCAGCTCTCCCTCACCTGGTGGCTGCAGGCTCCGGCCTTGGGGCCGGGGCGGTCGTTCATTCATTGGCGTGGACGGTGGTCATGACGGACGCCAGCCTAACCGGCTGGGGAGGGGTTTTGGGACTGTCGTCGGCCCAGGGTCGCTGGTCCCCAGAAGAGTCCCGTCTCCCGATCAACGTGCTGGAACTTCGGGCAATCAGGCTTTGTCTCTCCCATTGGTCGGGGAGGTTGCACGGTCGGCCTGTTCGGATTCAGTCGGACAACGCCACGGCTGTGGCTTACGTGAATCATCAGGGCGGAACGAGAAGCTCGGTTGCGGCGATGGAGGTGGCCCACATTCTGAGGTGGGCAGAGCTCCACGTGCTGGCAATCTCCGCCGTTTACATTCTGGGCGTCGAAAATTGGCAGGCAGGCAACCTCAGTCGCCAGCAGCTGGATCAAGGAGAGTGGTCCCTGCACCCAGAAGTGTTTTTATCAAAAGTGGGGTACGCCAGACGTGGACCTGCTGGCGCCCCGGCTCAATCGGAAGGTGCAAGCCTTCGTGAGCAGAACAAGGGATCCGTTGGCGGATGCCGCGGACGCCCTCGTGGCATCGGTACCGGCTTCTTTATGCCTTTCCCCCTCTCAAGCTGCTTCCGTGTCTGTTACGCAGGATAGAGGCAGAGGGGATCCCAACCATTCTGGTAGCGCCGGATTGGCTGTGGCATCCCTGGTACGCCAACGTGGTGCGGATGGTGGTGGACGTTCCCTGGCGGCTCCCGCTTCGCGGCGATCTGCTGTCACAGGGTCCCATCTTGCATCCTGCTTTACCATCGCTGGCTTTAACGGCCTGGCTATTGAGTCCCAGGTGTTGAGGGATAGGGGAGTCTCTGATTCATTGATTCCTACCATGCTCAAGGTGCGTAAGTCCACCTCTCGTAAAATCTATCACCGCCCTTGGAAGGCTTACATTGCCTGATGCGAGGCGGGGGGGGTGGAACCCCCGTTCTTTCTCGGGTGGCTCGGGTTGCTGGCCTTCCTTCAACAAGGCCTGGAGCATAAGTTGGCTTTGAGCACTCTCAAGGGGCAGGTTTCTGACCTGGCGATTCTTTTTCAGCGTCCATTGGCAACGCATTCTTTGATTTGTACCTTTGTCCAGGGGGTTCATCATGTCGCTCCCCAGGTACACTCAGCCTTGGCGCCATGGGACCTTAATTTGGTCCTTTCAGTGCTTCAGAAGCCACCTTTCAAAAATATCAGGGAAATACCTCTGCTGCTGCTTTTGCAGAAGGTGGCTTTTCCTGGTGGCTATAACAGGTGTCTGAGCTGGCGGCTCTGTCCTGTAGGTCTCCGTACTTGGTCCTACATAGGGACAAGGCGGTTTTGCGCCCCGTCACCTTCCTTTTTTTACCGAAGGTGGTAGCCTCTTTTCAGATCAATGAGCACATTGTCCTCCCTTCGCTGTGCCCGCGGCCGTCTCATCCCAAGGAGGTTGCCTTGCACTCTCTGGGTGTTGTTAGGGCTTTGCGGGTGTATCTGGTGGTCACGGCCTCCTTTCGGAAGTCAGATGCGCTCTGCGGTGGATGGCCCGCACAAGGGTTTGGCTGCCTCATCGGCCACTATTTCCCATTGGATTAGACAGACTGTGACCCGTGCGTATGTTATTCGGGGCCAGGAGCCCCCCTTTCCGGTCATGGCTCACTCTACCAGGGCAGTTAGTACCTCCTGGGCTTTCCGACATCAGGCGTTGGTTTCACAAGTGTGCAAGGTGGCTACTTGGTCATCTGTGCACACCTTTTCTAAATTTTACAAAGTTGATGTTTCAGCATCCTCGGATGCTGCTTTTGGCCACAAAGTTTTGCAGGCGGCGGTGTGAGGCACGGCTGGCGCCTCCCGGAGGGTTCTCTGTTGGGTACAGCTGTTGTTGCGTTGCCCACCCCTCGTTGACACTGCTTTTGGACGTCCCCATGCATCATGAATAAAGGCTGTGTCAGTCGATGAACGAGAGAGAAAATAGGATTTTTTGACTTACCGTAAAATCCTTTTCTCTGAGTTCATTGACGGACGCAGCACCCACCCATCTTTTGGCGAGTTTGTACTGCTTGTTACAAACTGGCTTGCCAGTAGCAGGGTGAGGGGTTATGTCGAGTGAGGACGGCCCCCTGGGAGGGGCTGTGTCTGCTCTTAAAGCTGAACGCTGTTCTGCCTAGTCCACTCCTAGTGAAAGTTACATAACCCCATGCATCATGAATAAAGGCTGCGTCCGTCAATGAACTCAGAGAAAAGGAATCCTATCTTTCCCACAAATAGAGCTTTCTTTTGGTGGTATTTGATCACCTCTGCGTCGCTTCTGATCACCGCTATAAACAAAAAAAAACAACATTTCTTACTTTTTGCTAAAATACAAATCCAAAAAAAAAATATTAAAAAAGAAACAAATTTATTCATCAGTTTTGGCTGATATTTATGCTTCCTCATATTTTTGGTAAAATCACAATCGGTGTATATTGATTGGTTTGCGCAAAAGTTGCCGCGTTTACAAACGATGAGAATTCATTTATTTTATTTATTTATTTATTTCAGGTACTTATATAGCGCCGTCAGTTTTACGCAGCGCTTTACATATACATTGTACATTCACATCATGGGGTTTTAATTTTTTTTTTTTACTAGTAATGGCGGCGATCTGTGATTTTTAGCGGTACTGCGACACTGCAGCAGACATCCTGGACACTTTTGACACTTTTTTGGGACCATTTGCATTTATACAGCAATCAGTGCTATGAAAATGCACTGATTACTGTGTAAATGTCACTGGCAGGGAAGGGGTTAACACTAGGGGGCGAGCAAAGGGTTAACTTTGTTCCCTGGGATGTGTTACTAATTGTATGGGGGCTGGGCTGAGTGGGGGAGGAGAGTGATTGCTGCTCTCATATACAGGAAGCATGCGATCACACTCCTTCTCCCCTGTCAGAATGGAGATCCCTGTGTTTACACACATGGATCCCGTACTTTCACTGCGGGGGAGCAATCGCGGGTAGCCGACAGACATCGAGTCCGCCCTACCCGCTCCCTGGCTCCCCCGATACACAGTGTGCTTACAATCCGCGATCTCGCAACCACCGTCAGATGGCGGCTATATCGAGCCAAGTTGCCGCCGTCAAATGACGGCGGGCGGTTGGCAACTGGTTAAAGTGTTACTAAACCCAGTGATATGAAAATAGTTCATCTGCCCCCCTCCCCCCACAGTGCCCACAGCTTATAAATCTTTTTACATTAAAATACTGCCACTATATACAGTATCTCACAAAAGTGAGTGCACCCCTCACATTTTTGTAAATATTTTATATCTTTTCATGTGACAACACTGAAGAAATGACACTTTGCTACAATGTAAAGTAGTGAGTGTACAGCTTGTATAACAGTGTAAATTTGCTGCCCCCTCAAAATAACTCAACACACAGCCATTAATGTCTAAACCGCTGGCAACAAAAGTGAGTACATCCCTAAGTGAAAATGTCCAAATTGGGCCCAAAGGGGCAATATTTTGTGTGGCCACCATTATTTTCCATTACTGCCTTAACTCTCTTGAGCATGGAGTTCACCAGAGCTTCACAGATTGCCACTGGAGTCCTCTTCCACTCCTCCATGATGACATCACGGAGCTGGTGGATGTTAGAGACCTTGCGCTCCTCCACCTTCCATTTGAGGATGCCCCACAGATGCTCAATAGGGTTTAGGTCTGGAGACATGCTTGGCCAATCCATCACCTTTACCCTCAGCTTCTTTAGCAAGGCAGTGGTTGTCTTGGAGGTGTGTTTGGGGTCGTTATCATGCTGGAATACTGCCCTGCGGCCCAGTCTCCGAAGGGAGGGGATCATGCTCTGCTTCAGTATGTCACAGTACATGTTGGCATTTGTGGTTCCCTCAATAAACTGAAGGTCACCAGTGCCAGAAGCACTCATGCAGCCCCAGACCATGACACTCCCACCACCATGCTTGACTATAGGCAAGACACACTTGTCTCGGTACTCCTCACCTGGTTGGCGTCACATACGCTTGACACCATCTGAACCAAATAAGTTTATCTTGGTCTCATCAGACCACAGGACATGGTTCCAGTAATCCATGTCCTTAATCTGCTTGTCTTCAGCAAACTATTTGTGTGCTTTATTGTGCATCATCTTTAGAAGAGGCTTCCTTCTGGGATGACAGCCATGCAGACCAATTTAATGCAGTGTGCAGCTTATGTTCTGAGCACTGACAGGCTGACCCCCCACCCTTTCAACCTCTGCAGCAATGCTGGCAGCACTCATACGTCTATTTCCCAAAGACAACCTCTGGATATGATGCTGAGCATGTGCACTCTACTTCTTTGGTCGACCATGGCGGGGCCTGTTCTGAGTGGAACCTGTCCTGCTAAACCGCTGTATAGTCTTGGTCACCATGCTGCAGCTCTGTTTCAGTGTCTTGGCAATCTTCTTATAGCCTAGGACATATTTATGTAAAGCAACAATTCTTTTTTTCAGATCCTCAGAGAGTTCTTTGCCATGAGGTGCCATGTTGAACTTCCAGTGACCAGTATGAGAGAGTGAGAGCGATAACACCAAATTTAACACACCTGCTCCCCATTCACGCCTGAGACCCTGTAACACTTAACGAGTCACATGACACCGGGGAGGGAAATGGCTAATTGGGCCCAAATTGGACATTTTCACTTAGAGGTGTACTCACTTTTGTTGCCAGCGGTTTAGACATTAATGGCTGTGTGTTGAGTTATTTTGAGGGGACAACAAATTTACACTGTTATACAAGCTGTACACTCACTACTTTACATTGTAGCAAAGTGCCATTTCTTCAGTGTTGTCACATGAAAAGATATAATAAAATATTTACAAGAATGTGAGGGGTGTACTGACTTTTGTGAGATACTGTACCTTTTGGGATGATCTGTATACCATGGTTTCCTGATAACCTCTACAGTTTGTCCCTAGCTGTGTGTTCAAGTAGGAGGAGATTTCCACTACAGCCGGTATACATGCCCACGTGTGATGTCAATATCATGCGACCTGAATAGTTCAACTGAAACAGGAAATGCTCTACCCAGTATAAGAGACTAAACTGAGCATGTGCAGTTTTACCACCCTGCTGTGTGTTATATGGACTTGCCCAGATTGACAGTTCAGGAGGGAAAGATTTATGGCATACAGGATACATTTTTACACAATGCTGAGGATTAACCCCTTAAGTTCCCCAGTGAGTATAACAAGCATGCTATGTTGCATATACAGACTGATTTTACTGCTGTGGGTTTAGTAACATTAGATCGTGAGAGGGGTTGAATCGCAATTTCAATTCTTTAACGATTAATCATGCAGCTCTAATGTAAAGAAAGCTGACTTTTCTGTACAGATGACTGTCCTGTACAGTGTCCTATCCTGATTGGAGTATATGTCAGTAGTGGAAGAAGTGTCAGCATTATCTTGAGCAGCCATTCAGATTGCAGCTGTCACTCATCTGGAAACTGGAAGCAGTTTGGGTAACAGTGAAATCAGTGTGCCAGAGTGTTCCTAGGCCCATACAGAGTGGGATGTCTTTTGTTACTGCCTGTGTACACTACTGAATACATGCACTATGCTTTACGGGGAGCAGTGCACATACCATGATGAGGGGTGCTGTGCTTGTTTGATAGTCCATAAGGATTAGTGCTGTGCAGAGGGTGAGGCTGTGCATGAAGGAGCCTCTGAACTGAACACCCCACTGGCATTCCCTGTCTGGCCCACCTTCTGATCCAATGTGTTACATGTGTATTGCCTGATCTCTCCATAAGTAGCAGCTGATGCACTAGAGTGACAGCTACAGGCATGCTGGGTCCTGGACCGCACAGCTTCTCTTCACAATGCCCTGGCCTTGAGAACAACTGTTGTCCTGACAGCTGTCAAAATTACTGAAAGAATCCCCTCTGTGTACAGAGCAGGGCTTTTTTTCTCGGAGAAGTGGTGCAGGAACTCAACCACGCCCCCGTCCGTGGGGGTGGAGCACACTGCATCAAATTGTCAGTGTGGCCAAATTGAACTGTAGGAGGGTCTTATTGGTGCATTGTCAAATACCAGGCGTGCTATGCAGTGGGTGCAGTGTTCAGGAGTATGCTATGTACAGAGTGCAGGGTTCAGCAATGAGTTACGCACAGAGTGCAGAGTTCTTGAGTGTGCTACATACTGAGTGCGTGGTTCAGGAGAACTGTTTTATCAAGGTTATATGGTGGTTTTTGTTTTCAGGTTTTATTAGAAACGTGCAAAGAGAGTAAGTAAAACATTTAATTAGGTAATGACAGATACAGATAAAAAGTGTAATATTAGAAAGTGTAACAAGAATACTTAGCTATAGATACCCTTTTGCAACGGAGTCCCCGTCTTTGCGGCATTACACAAATGATCAAATTAGACGCATACATGTTTTAGCTGTAGTATATACTGTAAAGGACTAGTGAGTACGTAGCAACCAATTATAAGCAACATTACCTTCTAAGGAAGATAGCTCATTTGTGACATTCCTATGGTATGAAGTTAGCTAAGGTAACTAGGCTTAGAATTTATTCTTAGATATTGTGAACCACTATTAATAAGAAAATATGAAATTTCTCTATCAAGTGCACTACGTCCAGGGTGCAGAATTCAGAAGTGCGCTATGTACAGAGTGCAGAGTTCAGGAGTGCGTTAAGTACAGAGTGCATGGTTCAGGAGTGTGCTACGTTTAGGATACAGCATTCAGGAGTGATCTACATACAGAGTGCTGGGTTCAGGAGTGTGCTTTCTACAGACTGCAGGGTTCAGAAGTGCGCTACATACAGTTGTGTTCAAAATTATTCAACCCCCACTGAAATTGATTGTTTTGGTCGGTTTGACATTGATTATGATCATTCAGTCATCCTGCTTACAAATAAATCTAAGAGGCACCTTGGGACGTCAGACATCTTTCGTGTGAGGACTTGGGTCGTGAGACATACATCTAGTGAGGACTTACGACATAGGATTTGCATCGTGTGAGGACTTGGTACGTGAGACATGAATTGCGTGAGGACTTGAGACGTGAGACATGTATCGCGTGAAGACTTAAGACGTGGGACCTGCATCACGTGAACTATCTCTTTAAAGTATAAAAGAATAATTATCACCAAGTGTTATAGATTCTTATTTAAGATTCGGATCAATGGAATCGATTGAAGTATGGTATCCTTACAGTGTTTACTCGATAGAAG
>BLSH010366694.1:151667-166389 GCA_018402905.1 Glandirana rugosa
CGTTTTCGGAGGTCAAGTCAGTGTAAGAATCCGAACGCGTGACGTTGACGAAAGAAATTCAGGGTGGTCTCCAAGAGTTAGCCTAAATTCAGACCACTGACGCTACCGGTGAAGTTTTACAAGGTCGGAAATTAGACGTTGGTACGAGATCACCTTCTGGTGGGACTTAAAGAAAGCAGTTGCAGTGCGCAAGCCTAAGAATGTGACTGAACTGGAGGCTTTTGCCAATGATGAATGGGCGAAGATACCCGTAGATCGCTGCAAGACACTTGTGTCAAGCTATGCTTCACGTTTAAAAGCTGTTATAACTGTAAAAGGATGTTGTACTAAGTACTAAGATTGAATGTCACTTGGGGGTTGAATAAAACTGATAATGATGTGAGCTCAGAAAAGACATTTGTGGTTATTTCATTATAAATGTTATGTTATATTTGTCTGACCTACACGTGCCTCTTAGATTTATTTGTAAGCAGGATGACTGAATGATCATAATCAATGTCAAACCGACCAAAACAATCAATTTCAGTGGGGGTTGAATAATTTTGAACACAACTGTACATGGGGCAGCCATACTAGCCCATTACATATGCAGCCTCTGCTTCCTACTTTGCAGTGGGCATCCAGGCAACGACATGGATACTAGAAGTAGACCTTTATCTTTTGCAGGATAGAAGATTTTGGACCAAGAGCTTATTTTTGGCACTTAAAACATATTTCTAAAAACAAAGGCAACACTGGGGGGGGGGGTCCAGATTTCAGTCTTAACCACTTCAGCCCCAATAGAATTTACCCCCTTCCTGACAAGGCCATTTGTTGCGATTCAGCACTGCTTCGCTTTAACTGACAATTGCGCGGTTGTGCAACGTTGTACCCAAACAAAATTTACCTCCTTTTCCCCCCACTAATAGAGCTTTCTTTTGGTGGTATTTGGTCACCTCTGTGGTTTTTTATTTTTGCTCTATAACCAAAAAAAGGCCGACAATTTTGGAAAAAAAATATATATTTTTTACTTTTTGCTATAATAAATATCCCCAAAAAATATAAAAAAACAAATTTCTTCCTTAGTTTAGGCCTGTATGTATTCTTCTACATATTTTTGGTAAAAAAAATAGCAATAAACATATATTGATTGGTTTACGCAAAAGTTATAGCATCTACAAAATAGGGGATACATTTATGGCATTTTTATTATTTATTTTTCTTTCTAATAATGGCGGCGATCTGCGATGTTTAGTGGGACTGCGACATTGTGACTTTGTAATTCCAGACAGACTCCATAATGTTGAGATCAGCGTTCTGTGGGGGCCAAACCATCACTTCCAGGACACCTTGTTCTTCTTTACACTGAAGATAGTTCTTAATGACATTGTCCGTATGTTTGGGGTCATTGTCCTGCTGCAGAATAAATTTGGGGCAAATCACATGCTTCCCTTACAGTATGGCACGATGGATAAGTATCTGCCTGTATTTCTCAGCATGGAGGACACCATTGATCCTGACCAAATCTACAACTCAATTTGCAGAAATGCAGCCCCAAACTTGCAAGGAACCTCCACCATGCATCACTGTAGCAGACACTACATTATTGTACTGCTCTCCAGCCCTTCTTAGAACAAACTGTCTCCTGCTACAGCCAAATTATTAAAGTTTTGACTCATCAGTCCAGAGCACCTGCTGCCATTTTTCTGCACCCCAAAATTAATTTGGTGGAGGGGGAGTGTGGGGTTGTTTTCCAAGGGTTGGGTAGTTCCAGTGAAGGGAATTCTTAAGGTATCAGCATACCAAGACATTCTGGACAATTTCATGCTCCAGCTTTGTGGGAACAGTTTGGGGATGGCCCCTTCCTGTTCCAACATGACTGCGCACCAGTGCACAAAGCAAGGTTCATAAAGACATGGATGAGCGAGTTTGGGGTGGAGGAACTTGACTGGCCTGCACAGAGGCCTGACCTCAACCTGGTAGAAGACCTTTAGGATGAATTAGAGTGGAGACTGCAAACCAGACCTTCTCGTCCAACATCAGTGCCTGACCTCACAAATGTGCTTCTGGAAGAATGGTCAAACATTTCCATAGACACTCCTAAACCTTGTGGACAGCCTTCTCAGAAGAGTTGAAGCTGTTATAGCTGCAAAGGGTGGGCCAACTCAATATTGAACCCTACGGACTAAGACTGGGATGCCATTAAAGTTCATGTGCGTCTAAAGGCAGGCATCCCAATACTTTTGGCAATACAGTTAGGGTTGCCACCTCATCCCTTTAAACCCGAACACATATGCATTACACAGGTTCTGAGGTTATTGCAATGCAGATAAGGCACCAGGTGAGTTCAATTACCAATTTAATCTGCCACAGAACCCGTGTAATTCATATGTGTTCAGGTTTAAAGGGATGAGGTGGTAACTCTAAATACAGTGTATATATATAGTATCTCACAAAAGTGAGTACACCCCTCACATTTTTGTAAATATTTTATTCTATCTTTTCATGTGACAACACTGAAGAAATGACACTTTGCTACAATGTAAAGTAGTGAGTGTACAGCTTGTATAACAGTGTGAATTTGCTGTCCTCTCAAAATAACTTAACACACAGCCATTGATGTCTAAACCGCTGGCAACAAAAGTGAGTACACCCCTAAGGCTGGGTTCACACTGCTGCAAACTCTACTGCGATAGATTAAATTCACAAGTCATCTCCAATAACATAGTGTTCTATCAGGGCAGTTCATATAGATGCGTTGCGAATCTAATCCGTGAAGAAAAAGGGTCCTGTGCAAGTTTGATCCCTGTGTGATGCTGTGCGTTGCGAATTCAGCTCCATAGAACACGGATTGAAAACGCAGTCTCCCATTCACATCACTGCGATAGCTTCCCCCTCCAACTACAGCTACAGCTTTGCAGTAGATTTGCACCAACACATGTAGAAATCGCACTTGTGTCTGAAAAACTTGCATTGCAATCATATTAAATTCACAGAAAATTTGCACCACAGCAGTGTGAACCGAGCCTCAGTCAAAATGTCCAAATTGGGCCCAATTAGCCATTTTCCCTCCCCGGTGTCATGTGACTTGTTAGTGTTACAAGGTCGCAGGTTTGAATGGGGAGCAGGTGTGTTACATTTGGTGTTATCGCTCTCACTCTCTCATACTGGTCAATGGAAGTTCAAAATGGCACCTCATGGCAAAGAACTCTCTGAGGATCTGAAAAAAAGAATTATTGCTCTCCATAAAGATGGCCTAGGCTATAAGAAGATTGGCAAGACCCTGAAACTGATCTGCAGCATGGTGGCCAAGACCATACAGCGGTTTAACAGGACAGGTTCCACTCAGAACAGGCCTCGCCATGGTCGACCAAAGAAGTTGAGTGCAGTGCTCAGCATCATATCCAGAGGTTGTCTTTGGGAAATAGACGTATGAGTGCTGCCAGCATTGCTGCAGAGGTTAAAGGGGTGGGGGGGTCAGCCTGTCAGTGCTCAGACCATACGCCGCACACTGCATCAAATTGGTCTGCATGGCTGTCATCCCAGAAGGAAGCCTCGTCTAAAGATGATGCACAAGAAAGCCCGCGAACAGTTTGCTGAAGACAAGCAGACTAAGGACATGGATTATTGGAACCCTGCCCTGTGGTCTGATGAGACCAAGATAAACTAATTTGGTTCAGATGGTGTCAAGCGTGTGTGGTGACAACCAGGTGAGGAGTACAAAGACAAGTGTGTCTTACAGTCAGGCATGGTGGTGGGAGTGTCATGGTCTGGGGCTGCACGACTGCTGCCGGCACTGGGGAGCTACAGTTCATTGAGGGAACCAAGAATGCCAATAAGAAAAAACAGAAGTAGAATACACATAAGCAGGACACCTGAGGATCGTACAAAAATTGCATGCAATTTTAACCACTTCAGCCCCGGAAGGATTTGCCCCCTTAAAGAGGAAGTAAACCCTGCTGTAAACCCTAATGGGTTTACTTCCTCTTATTCACCTGCAATGTAGAAGCATAATAGGCTAGTATGCATCGCATCGCATACTAGCCTATTATGTGCCACTTACCTGCCATCGCCGCTCACGCTGTCCCCACAGCAGGGAACGTCCATCTTCGCCCCTCTTCCTTCCAGGGCCACGGGAGCCGCCAATCGCGGCACACTGTCAGTGAAGAAACGGCACGCAGGCCGTTCTTCACTGCGAATGTGCCAAATGACGTTGGCACGTGCCAGTATAGCGTATATCTCCTAAACCGTACAGGTTTAGGCGATATACAGGGAAGCTACAGGTAAGCCTGATTACAGGTTTACCTGTAGTTTAAAGTGGTTGTCAAGATTTGACAACCACTTTAATGACCAGAGCACTTTTTGCGATATGGCCCTGCGTCGCTTTAACTGACAATTGCGCAGTCGTGCGATGGTGTACCCAAACAAAATTGACGTCTTTTTTCCCCCACAAATAGAGCTTTCTTTTGGTGGTATTTGATCACCTCTACGGTTTTCATTTGTTTGCGCTATAAACAAACAAAGAGCAACAATTTTGAACAAAAAAACTTTTTTTTTTACTTTTTGCTATAATACATATGCAAAAAATATATATATATATTAGGCCAAAATGTATTCTTATACATATTTTTGATAAATAAAATTGCAATAAGCGTTTATTGATTGGTTTGCGCAAAAGTTATCGCATCTACAAACTATGAGAATTGATTTATGGCGTTTTTTTTTTTTTTTACTGGTAATGGCGGCGATCTGCGATTTTTATTGGGACTGCGATATTGCGGAGGACAGATCTGACACTTTTGACACTTTTTTGGGACCATTGACATTTATACAGCTATCAGAGCTAAAAATAGACACTGATTACTGTATAAATGTCACTCCCAGGGAAGGGGTTAACACTAAGGGGGCAATCAAGGGGTTAAATGTGTTCCCTCTGCGTGTTCTAACTGTGTGGGGGCTGGGCTGGCAGGGGCATAACAGATCTCACTGTTTCCGATTACAGGGAACAGTAGATCACTGTCAGGTCCCATCACAGAATGGGAAACCGTCATGTTTACATTGGCGGTTCCCCCGTTCTGCCTCTGTATTAGGCGATCGCCGGCAGACATCGAGTCCGCCCGACCTGCGGGCACGCTCACACTGCGTGCGGCGAGCACGCCTGCCCACAACTGCGGCTGCGTGGATCGCTGTAAATATATATACGCCGATTTGCGCAGGGCTGCCAACTTGCCCCCGTATATGTACAGGAGCCGGTCGGGGATGTGGTTAAAATTTAGCATCTATGTGTGAAGAAGGGTTGCAAATGGACTGGGTTTCATGCCGCATGTTTGTTTTGTGTGGAATTTCCTTTAAATCCTCCTCCGCCGTCGCTTTCCTGAATAATACAATTTCCACTGCAGGGCAGGACAGGGCTGTGAATATATCAGAGGTAGGAATAACATAATCCAAGGGAGATCTGTGCTTGGATTGAGCTCACTTTCCCAGCGTGCGGAGCTCATTAATAACAAAGAAAGTATTGCTTCATAGGAAATTACAGCAGATTTATCGGGGTCAGGAGCCATGGCTGTGACTGATGTGCTATCTTACTACTGTTATTGAACTCGCATTGAATAGAAGACTGCAGCTGGGCAATGGCAGATTTCTGCGGCATTGATTCCGATGTACTGGATAGAACCTATTCCCCACTATGGACTAGGCAATGGTTAAAAATGGAATGAGGTTTAAAGTGATTGCATAACGCTGATGATAATAATAAATGAAACCTGGCAATATGCTGTATGCTTGCATTACATTGAGTTGATTTATTTTGTTATTGTGGGTAGTTTTATAAATTGAAACTCATAAAAATATCCATCTTGTCCTTCCAAATATCTACTTATGCTGGAGCAGTCATAGTACAGCGTGTACTGTTGTTGAAGGGAACCTGTCATGATAGAAATGACAAAGCTTAGCGATTTGCCAATTTGTAAATTGAGTCTGCAGTCCTCCAGGTCCCCGCACACAGGAGGCTTGCAGTCGCTAAGTCTCTTGGCTCTGTGCCTCACAGGGTGCAGCAACTCTGTCTGTCTCTGTTGCTCTGGTGCAGTGCACAGACACCAACCTATTGTCTGCACCTCTCACTCTCCTATCTGCAAAGACCCCTTTTGTCCGGGAAAAGCAGTCCCGTCTCCCCTCCTCTGTGTCTGTAGAATTGTGAGGGAGGGGTGCTGTAGTTCTGCAGCCATTCATTTACATGTGTATCTCAAAAAATTAGAATATCATCAAAAATGTATTTTATTTCAGTAATTCAATTCAAAAAGTGAAACACATATATTATATAGATTCATTACTCGCAGAGTGATATATTTTAAGCATTCCTTTCTTTAAATTGTGATGATTACAGCTACAGCTAATGAAAACCCAAAATTCAGTATCTCAGAAAATTAGAATGTTACATAAGACCAATAAAAAAAAAAATTTCTCAATCGTTCATTGACGGATGCAGCCTCTATTCTTGACATGTGGGATTTATGCACCTTTCACTAGGAGTGGACTAGGCAGAACGTAGTTCAGCTCAAAGCAGACACAGCCCCTCCCAGGGGGCAGTCCTCACTTGGCATAACCCCTCCTGCCCTGCTCAGCAACTCAGTTTTTTCTGCCTAGTGCAAAGAGTAGGACCTGGCTCCCTGCTGGGATCTGTGGTTCCCCGTTCTTTTTTCTCTTTTTTCTTTTGCTCAAGATTCTGAAGAATGCAATCAAGTAGCCGGCTGGGTGACAGGCTGGATATTCTAGATCCAGGGAGTCTCCCCAGCGCGGCCGATGGATGCGAGCCGACTCTTAGCTGCACACGGGGTCTGCCGTGTAGGGCCTCGTTCCGTGCGGGGCGGCAGGAGGGTTAAACGTCCCTCCAGCTCACCTAGGACCGGGCCCCTGGAGTCCGCGTCACGGGTGATGCGTGGCCAGCAGCTCCCCCCGAACCGGCGGGGTGGCAGGTCTGCCTCGGGTGGCTACCTGCTGTGCCCGTCCAGAGTGATGAGTACGCTTCTCCTTCTCCCCTCCCCCCACTGCGGGGTGCGGGGGGGCGGCGGGCAGTGTCCCCCCCTTTCCGCGGGTATGGGTGATCCTGCCTATCCTCCAGTATTGCCCCCCCCCTGGGGCTGTAGCATCTCCCTGTCTGGCTGCGTTCCCCTGGATGGGCTGCGGGCAGTCGGCTTGTTAGTCGCAACATTTTCCTATAGCCGGCCGCATGTTGTGCACGGCCGGCATTTTCCCATAGCCGGCCATGTGGCTGCATGGCCGCC
The DNA here is from genome assembly GCA_018402905.1 of Glandirana rugosa. Classification (NCBI taxonomy): domain Eukaryota; kingdom Metazoa; phylum Chordata; class Amphibia; order Anura; family Ranidae; genus Glandirana; species Glandirana rugosa. The sequence continues at coordinate 158,927 of BLSH010366694.1, forward strand.
ATTTTCCCATAGCCGGCCGTGTGTGTATCACGGCCACCATTTTGTGGTAGCCGGCCGCTGTGTTCGGCCTCTAGTGCATACGGCGGCCATGTTTGTGTGGTCCGCCGTATCCTGGCCTTAGATTCGCTGTTACAGGCAGCTACAGCAGCGCTAGCAGCAGCACCCGGGTCGGTGGGGTGAGTCCTCCTGGGAGCCTCTGGGGCCCTAGTGCGACAGTTTGAGGGGCGGTGTGGGATGCACAGTCCGGTTTTGCCAGTGGGTGTCTTCCGGGGTGCGGGCAATGGCGGCCAAAGCAGGTGCTTCCCAGCCAGGTGTCTCCGATGGGGACCAGGGAGCGCTGGGGCCTGTGGCTCCACTGGACAGTTTGACGGCCATCCTGGAGGGATTCTTCTCCCGGGTGGAGCCGATCCGTGACCGTGGGGTGGCGAGGAAACGACCGCCCCCTCCCCGTCCTCTCGTGAGGACTCGGAGCCTGAGGGGGGCTCCATGGTGTCGGGGACCCCCCCTGGTGCTATTGGAAGGCGAGCTCGGGGACCCCTCTGATGAAGAGGATGAGCTCTCAGGGGCCACCTCGGCTCATGAGCGGGCTCTGGTGGGCTCATTGGTCTCAGCGGTCTGTGAGATGCTGAGCCTGGGCCCGGCTGCGACACAGGGGGCGCCATACGCCTTTGGGTCGCATAGGCCGGCCCGGACGCCTAAGGTGTTCCATTATTTGTCGTACTTTGATCAGTTTGTTTACAAAGAGTGGCGACGACCTCAGGGTTCGTTTGCCATGCCTAAACAATTTTCTGTGCGTTATCCCTTTGAGGATACCCTGTTGCAGAAGTGGAAGTCCCCTACGGTTGACCCGCCGGTGGCTCGTCTGAACAAAGCGACCACTATTCTGATGGAGGGCTCTCCATCATTCAAGGACCCGGCCGACAGGAGAACTGAGGCGGTGTCCAAGGCAATGTTCCTGGTCGCGGGGTCGGCCATGCGGCCGGCGCTGGCTTCGGCACTGGTGGCTCAGGCACTTACAGAATGGGCGGCCATCGTGCACCGGGCTTTGGAAGATCTCCAGGCCCCTCCGGAACCTGTGCAGATGGCGGACCAGCTGATTCAGGGCCTTAAGTACCTCTGTGATGCAGCCCTCGACATGGCTCCCATGCTGCCCAAAGTGTCCATGTTTGCAATCGTCATTAGACATCTGCTGGGGCTTAGATGCTGGTCAGGAGACCAGGCATCAAAGAAGGGCCTGGCGGACCTGCTGTTTGAAAGGGGTCGCCTCTTTGGGGCTTCCCTCAATGAGATCATCAAGGATTACACTGGGGAGAACATTACATTCCTCCCGAAGCCTCGGCGAAGGGCGGACCCTTCCTTCCCTACTCAAAAGAGGTTTTTTCGTGTACCACGTGCCTCGAACCACGTGGTACCACGTGGTCTCTCAGCCCGCCAAGGCCCCCGCGGAGGGCCAGAAGCGTCCCTGGCAGCGTAAGGCCAAAAAGGCGGTCCTCCTCCACATGATAGGTTGCCCCCACCCGCGGTTCGGGTGGGGGGACGGCTCTTGCGGTTCGCGGACCGGTGGACCTCGCGCATCTAGGATCTCTGGGTGCGTGAGGTAGTTTCGTCCGGGTACAAGATAGAGTTCTGTACCCAGCCCCTGGACAGGTTCTACGCCTCCAATCTGAGGCTTCCCCCGGGGCGACAGCAGGCCCTGTTCAGGGCCGTGCAAGTCCTGCTCCATCAGGGGGTGATTGTTCCAGTCCTCTCTGCGGAACGTTTTTTATTCCAATCTTTTTGTAGTTCCGAAAAAAGATGGGGTCAGGCCTGTCTTGGACCTGAAGGCCCTCAACTTCTTTGTAAGGGCGCGGAAATTCACAATGGAATCTGTCCGCCCTGTGGTGGTGGCGCTTCGTCAGGGAGACTTCTTAGCCTCCTTAGACATCAAGGACGCGTATCTACACATGCCCATATGTGCGCGCCACCAGCTCTTCCTGCGCTTTGCGGTGGGGGATCTCCACTACCAGTTTGTGGCCCTTCCGTTCGGTTTGGCCTCAGCCCCTCGAGTTTTCACCAAGCTCCTAGCCCCAGTGCTGGCTCTGCTGCGGCAGAGGGGCATAGCAGTGGTGGCGTATCTTGACGACCTCCTCCTGCGGGCGGAGTCGGCCTCAGCCTTGAAGGACAGTGTGGACATCACCCTCGGTTTCCTGCGGAACTTCGGCTGGGTGATCAACCTTCCGAAGTCGGTACTGACTCCGTCGCGCCGGTTGGAATACCTGGGCTTGGTCCTGGACACGGAGCGGGCGAAGGTGTTTCTTCCTGCCGCCAAGGTCTTGACGCTCCAGGTTGCGGTGTGGGCCCTGCTGTCCCAGCGGTGGTCCTCTCTCAGATTTTGCATGCGGGTGTTGGGGCTGATGGTCTCCTCCTTCGAGGCGGTGCCTTATGCCCCCAGTCACACCCGGCCCCTGCAGCGGGCAATCCTGCTGTGGTGGGACAAGTCTCCGCTATCCCTGGATCGGGTGATCAGTTTGGATCACTGGGCTCCAGGTTCCCTCGCTTGGTGGCTGCGGGCCCCGGCCTTGGAGCTGGGGAAGTCGTTTCTTCCCATGGACTGGACGGTGATCACGACGGATGCCAGCCTATATGGCTTGGGGGGGGTGTCCTGGGGAGGCTGTCGACCCAGGGCCGCTGGTCTCCGATAGAGTCCCGTCTCCCGATCAACGTGCTGGAACTGCGAGCGATCAGGCTTTGCCTCTTTGGGGAGGTTGCACGGGCATCCTGTTTGGGTCCAGTCAGATAACGCCACGGCTGTGGCTTGTGTGAACCATCAGGGCGGAACGAGAAGCGTTGCAGCGGCATCAGAAGTAGCCCACATTCTACGGTGGGCAGAGCTTCACGTGCCGGCAATCTCCGCCGTTCACATCCCGGGCATCGAGAATTGGCAGGCGGACTACCTCAGTCGCCAGAGGTTGGATCAGGGAGAGTGGTCCCTGAACCAGGAGGTGTTCCACCAGATTTGCAAAGGTGGGGTACACCAGATGTGGATCTCTTGGCGTCCCGGGTCAACTGGAAGGTGCAGGCCTTCATGAGCAGAAAAAGGGATCCGCTGGCAGACGCGGCGGATGCCCTCGTGGCTCCATGGTCTCGGTACCGATTGCTCTATGCCTTCCCTCCACTTCCGCTACTCCCGCGCCATGGTGGTCGACGTTCCCTGGCGGCTCCCGCTTCGCGAGGACCTACTTTCACAGGGACCCATCTTGCACCCTGCTTTACCCTCGCTGGCTTTAACGGCCTGGCTATTGAGTGCCAGGTGTTAAAAGATAGGGGACTCTCTGAGTTTGTCATTCCCACTATGCTCAAGGCGCGTAAGGCCACTTTGCGGAAGATCTATCACATATATACATTGCCTGGTGCGAGGCGGGGGGTTGGAACGCCCGTTCTTTCTCGGTGGCTCGACTGCTGGCCTTCCTTCAGCAAGGCCTGGATCATAAGTTGGCATTCAGCACCCTTAAGGGGCAGATTTCTGCCCTGGCGATTCTTTTTCATTGTCCCTTGGCGACGCATTCTTTGATCCGTACCTTTGTCCAGGGGATTCGTCATGTCGCTCCCCAGGTACGGTCGCCTTTGGCGCCTTGAGACCTTAATCTGGTCCTTTCGGTACTTCAGAAGCCGCCTTTCGAAAATATCAGGGAAATTTCCCTGCAACTGCTCTCGCAGAAAGTGGCCTTTCTGGTGGCGATAACGTCCGCTAGGCGGGTGTCTGAGCTGGCGGCTCTGTCCTGTAGGTCCCCGTACCTGGTCCTACATAGGACCGCATTCTTTGATCCGTACCTTTGTCCAGGGGGGTCGTCATGTCGCTCCCCAGGTACGGTCGCCTTTGGCGCCATGAGACCTTAATCTGGTCCTTGCGGTGCTTCAGAAGCCGCCTTTCGAAAATTTCAGGGAAATTTCCCTGCAACTGCTCTCGCAGAAAGTGGCCTTTCTGGTGGCGATAACGTCCGCTAGGCGGGTGTCTGAGCTGGCGGCTCTGTCCTGTAGGTCCCCATACTTGGTCCTACATAGGGACAAGGCGGTTTTGCGCCCCCCCCTCTCCTTCTTTCCGAAGGTGGTCTCTTCGTTTCACATCAATGAGGACATTGTCCTCCCTTCTCTGTGTCCGCTCCCGTCTCATCCTAAGGAAGTTGCTTTGCATTCCATGGATGTGGTTAGGGCTCTGTGGGTGTATTTGGCAGCCACAACCTCGTTTCGGAGGTCCGATGCGCTTTTTGTCACGGTGGATGGCCCGCACAAGGGGATGGCGGCCTCGTCGGCCACCATTTCCCGCTGGATACGACAGACGGTGACCTGTGCATATGCTGTTCGGGGCCAGGAATCCCCTTTCCGGTCACGGCTCACTCTACCAGGGCGATTAGTACTTCCTGGGCTTTCCAACACCAGGCGTCGGTTTCTCAGGTGTGCAAGGCGACCACTTGGTCCTCGGTGCACACTTTTTCCAAGTTTTACAGAGTTGATGTTGCAGCGTCTTCCGATGCTGCTTTTGGCCGCAAAGTTTTGCAGGCGGTGGTGTGAGGCGCGTCTGGCACCTCCCGGAGAACACTTTTGTTGGGTACTGTTGTTGTTGTTGCCCACCCCTCGTTGTGACACTGCTTTGGGACATCCCCACATGTCAAGAATAGAGGCTGCGTCCATCAATGAACTCAGAGAAAAGGATTTTACAGTAAGTCAAAAAATCCTATTTTTTTAATACAGAAATGTTGGCTTACTGAGAAGTATGTCCATGTACAGTATAGTATGCACTCAACATTTGATTGGGGCTCCTTTTGCATGAATTACTGCATCAATGCGGCCTGGCATGGAGGCGATCAGCCTGTGGCACTGCTGAGGTGTTATGGAAGCCCAGGTTTCTATGATAGCGGCCTTTAGCTCATCTGCATTGTTGGGTCTGGTGTCTCTCATCTTCCTCTTGACAATACCCCACAGATTCTCTATGGGGTTTAGGTCAGGCGACTTTGCTGGCCAATCAAGCACAGTAATACCATGATCATTAAACCAGTTATTGGCACTTTTGGTAGTGTGGGCTGGTGCCAAGTCCTGCTGGAAAATGAAATCAGCATTTCCATAAAGCTGGTCAGCAGAGGGAAGCATGAAGTGCTCTTGAATTTCCTGGTAGAGGGCTGCACTGACTTTGGACTTGATAAAACACAGTGGCTCCCCAAATCATTACTGATGACATGGCTCCCCAAATCTTTACTGACTGAGGAAACTTCACATTGGACCTCATACAACTTGGATTCTGTGCCTCTCCACTCTTCCTCCAGACTCTGTCACCTGGATTTCCAAATGAAATGAAAAATTTACTTTCATCCGAAAAAAGGACTTTGGACTTTTCTCCTTAGCCCAGGTAAGACGTTTCTGATGTTGTCTCTGGTTCAGGAGTGGCCTGACACTAGAAATGCGACAGTTGTAGCCCATGTCCTAGATTCATCTATGTGTGGTGGCAGTGACACCATCTGTAGTCCTTGTGAATCTTCCCCAAATTCAAATGGCCTTTGCTTCACAATCCTCTCAAGGCTGCGGTTATCCCTATTGCTTGTGCACCTTTTTCTATATCACCTTTGCCTTCCACTCAACTGACCATTAATATGCTTGGATACAGCACTCTGTGAAGAGCCACCTTTTTTAGCAATGACCCTTTGTGAATTACCCTCCTTGTGAAGGGTGTCAACGACTGTCTTTTGGACAACTGTCAAGTCAGCAGTCTTCCCCATGATTGTGTAACCACCTAAACCTGACTGGGAGACCACTTATAGGCTCAGGAAACCTTTATAGGTGTTTTGAGTTATTAGAGTGTGACACAGAGGGGTTGATTTACTAAATGCAAATAGACTGTGTACGTTGCAAAGTGCAGTTGCCCTCTGCAAGTGCAGTTGCTCCAGAGCCTAGTAAATGAGGTAAGGCTTCACTTTGCAAAGAGTACCCAATCACATGAAAGGAAAAAAAAATAGCATTTTTGCTTGCACATGATTTATTAGGCTCTGGAGCAACTGCACTTTGCAAAATGCACAGTCTTTTTGCCTTTAGTAAATCAACCCCCACGAGTCTACAATATTGCACTTTTTCACAATATTCTAATTTTCGAATCTCAAACAATCCCAGTGAATATATGGTTCACAAAGTGAGGAATAGGAAGTAAAAAGAAGGCAAATCTTCTTAGATGTTGAAACATGGACAGTCCCCACTTCCTTAGAGTGAATGAACGTTAGATAGATATATACAGCACCACAGATAGATATATACAGCACCACAGATATATATATACAGCACCACAGATAGATATATACAGCACCACAGATAGATATATACAGCACCATAGATAGATATATACAGCACCACAGATAGATATATACAGCACCATAGATAGATATATACAGCACCACAGATAGATATATATACAGCACCATAGATAGATATATACAGCACCACAGATAGATATATACAGCGCCACAGATAGATATATACAGCACCATAGATAGATATATACAGCACCATAGATAGATATATACAGCACCACAGATAGATATATACAGCACCATAGATAGATATATACAGCGCCATAGATAGATATATACAGCACCATAGATAGATATATACAGCGCCATAGATAGATATATACAGCACCATAGATAGATATATATACAGCACCATAGATAGATATATACAGCACCATAGATAGATATATACAGCGCCATAGATAGATATATACAGCGCCATAGATAGATATATACAGCACCACAGATAGATATATAAAGCGCCATAGATAGATATATACAGCGCCATAGACAGGAATATACACAGCACCACAGATAGATATATACAGCACCATAGATATGGGTATACAACACCATAGATCGATATATACAGCACCATAGATAGGTATATAGAGCACCACAGATAGATATATACAGCACCATAGATAGATATATACAGCACCACAGATAGATATATACAACACCATATATATATATATATATATATATATATATATATATATATATATATATAGCACCATAGATAGGGGTATACAGCACCATAGATAGATGTACACAGCACCATAGATGGGAATATACACAGCGCCACAGATAGATATATACAGCGCCATAGACAGATATATACAGCGCCATAGATAGATATATACAGCACCACAGATAGCTATATACAGCACTATAGATAGGAATATACACAGTGCCATAGATAGATATATACAGCACCATGGGGATAGATATATACAGCGCCATAGATAGATATATACAGCACCACAGATAGATATATACAGCACTATAGATAGGAATATACAGCACCACAGATAGATATATACAGTGCCATAGATAGATATATACAGCGCCATAGATAGATATATACAGCACCACAGATAGATATATACAGCCACGACATATATAGATAGATACCGCGACATATATAGATAG
>BLSH010366694.1:179043-204849 GCA_018402905.1 Glandirana rugosa
CCGCCAGCCGTTCACCAATTGGACTAGGAAGTTCCGAACTGTCTGGGGTTAACGGGGATGACACCCGACTTATCGCCTTGGACGGTCCCGCTTCCTACGGAAATTGTTCCGTAGATCGAAGAATAGGCATCCTAGGAATTTCTGGACACGTAATAGGTGACCTGTTCAATTCCAGAATGAGTCCCTCCTTTGACGACGTAGATGTTGACCATACGAGGTGAAGAATGATTTCGAAATGAGGTAACCTATATTGTCCCTTTTAGAGAAACCTCCGTGTTTGTAGGACAGGCCTACGAGGGTCAGCCTTATATGGTGGACGAAGTTCTCATCCACTTTTCCTTTGTGGACGCATGGGACGTCACCAAAGTTTCTTGGGTCCCTCCTTGTTCCACAAAGTTCCTAGAGATGACCCCCATCCTTGAAACACCTTGTTCCTCCCTGGGTTCTTTGAAACCACTGCAGGGTACGCAGGTGTTTCCTTTTCACCTACTCTTGAAGCAGGTGGTATATTCCGACTGGGAGCATCCGGACAGGATGTTTGTGCCTCCAAAGAGATTTTCCCTGTTATATCCAATGGAGTAAAGCTTTAGTAAGAAGTGGAGCATACCAGTTGTAGATGCAGCAGTTTCCTCCCTGAGTAAGACCTTAACTTGTCCAGTGGATAATGCACAGGTCTTTAAGGATCCTACGGATAAGAAGCTAGATGCCTTGTTAAAGGCATCCTTCGCCCTGGCAGGTTCCGCTATTCAGCCCACAGTAGGGGCAATTGGGGTCTGTCAAGCCTTGAAGGATCAGGTTAAGTAGCCCAATAGAGCAGAGGATTCTGCTCAGGAGAGAGTAGATCTACCTCAGATTCTTTGCTTTGCTATAGATGCACTCAAAGACTCCATACAGCATATTTCCTGTGTGGCTCTTTTATCTGTGCACATGCGCAGAATTTTGTGGCTAAAAAGCTGGTCAGCAGAACTTCCATGTAAGAGGATGCTAGCTGGTTTTCCCTTTCATGGAGAATGTTTGTTTGGGGATGATCTTGATAAGTACATCCAGAAGATATCTGGTGGAAAAAGTTCCCTTCTTCCAGTGAGAAAGGTAGCTACACGGCCCTCTTTAAAGGCGTCACATGCTACTTCCTCAGGTTTTTCAGGCCCTAGGCAGTTCCGACGGCACTGGGGATCTGCTGCCAAGGGTAAACAATAAGGCCAGGGCCAAAAGAGGCTGTGGGTCCAAAATCCTACAATACTGGCACCAAACCATCCTTGTGAAGGGACGCCCCCACTTTTGCGAGTGGGAGGAAGGTTGGTACAGTTTGCAGGAGTATGGGGAACACTGGTTCAGGAGAAGTGGGTCATCTCCACAGTGTCTCAGGGGTACAGGCTGGAGTTACAGTCCTACCTTCCTCAAAGATTTATAAGGTCAAGCGTTCCCACGGACCTTTCAAAAAAGGGCTTGTTATTTCAGGCACTAGATCGCTTAAGGTGGCAGGGTGTGATTATGGAGGTCCCGGTTCCCGAAAGGAGTAAAGGGTTTTATTCAAACCTGTGCATGGTTCCGAAACCAAATGGGGACATAAGACCAATTCTGGATCTAAGAGCAAATGGAATCAGTCCACTCTGCGGTGGCCTCTCTCCAAGTAGGAGATTTCCTGGCATCCATAGACATCAGGGATGCATACCTGCATGTGCCAATTTTTTAGCCTTATCAAAGGCTTTTGCACTTTGTCATAGAGGAGCAGCACTTTCAGTTTGTAGCTCTGCCCTTTGGACTCGCAACCTCCCCCGAGTCTTCACAAAGGTCCTAGCGCCAGTGCTGGTTCTTCTAAGATCTCGAGGGATCTTGATTGCAGACTACTTAGATGATCTACTACTCAGGGATCAATATTTGCAGGTTTTAATGCGGAATGTGGCCTTAACGGTTCAATTCCTGTAACATCTCAGATGGATCATAAATTCAGACTAATCAGCCTTAAAACCGGTTCAGAATCTGGAATACTTAGGCTTGGTTATGGACACAGTCCAGGCAAAGGTGTTCTTGCCTCCAAGAAGGGTCGAGGCTCTAAAGGATCAAGTTTGGCAAGTAAGCCGAAAGAGACGCCCGTCTGTCCGACTCTGTATGAGTCTTCTGGGAAGGATGGTTTCCTCCTTCGAGGCCATTCCCTATGCCCAGTTCCATTCCAGGGCATTCTGGCTGCATGGAACAAGAAGATACAGGCTTTGGATTCTTGCATGATCATAACCCCCAAGGCTCGTGGAAGTCTCACATGGTGGTTAGTAAACCAGAATCTGGTACAAGGGAGGTCTTTTCTTCCGCTGTCGTGGAAGGTAGTGACCACTGATGCAAGTCTCTTCAGCTGGGGCGCAGTCATGAAAAGTTCCACACTCCAGGGGAAATGGACTCTGAAGGAACAAGGATTGCCCATCAATGTTCTAGAGCTGCCTGCAGTACACCTTGCGCTAAATGGTTGGACAGTAAGGTTACAGGCTCACCCGGTAAGGGTGCAAACTGACAATACCACGGCCTATGTCAACCACCAGGGCGGCATCAGGAGCCATCTGGCCCACATGGAGGTCAGCCGTATGTTATCCTGGGCAGAAAATCATGTGCCAGTGCTGTCTGCAGTCCATATTCAGGGAGGTAGAGAACTGAAGGTGAACTATCTAAGCCGCCAACAGATACATCCAGGAGAATGGTCTCTGCACCCCAGGTATTTATGCAGATTTGTCAGCAGTGGGGCACACCGGTTGTAGATCTGTTGGCAACCAGGTTCAACTATAAGATTCAGCAGTTTGTATCAAGAGCAAGGGATCCCCTTGCAATTGGGGTGGATGCGCTGGTAGTTCCCTGGGTTCAGTTCTCCCTAATCTATGCATTCCCCCCGATTCCTCTCCTGCCACATCTTTTGCGCAGAATCTGGGAGGAGAGGATGTCTGTCATCCTGGTAGCTCCAGCCTGGACCAGGAGGGCCTGGTACCCAGAGATAGTGAGATTAGCAGTAGGCAAGCCTTGGATGCTTCCATTCAGGCTCGATCTACTGTGACAGGGGTCTATATTCCACCCAAATTTAGGTTTGCTGAATTTGATGGCGTGGCTATTGCAGCAAGTGTGCTAGGGGATTGTGGTATCTCAGGACCAGTGATGTCTACATTGGTAAATGCTAGAAAGGCGGTCACCAGGAAGATGTATCGCAGGGTTTGTAAGGCCTACATTGCTTGGTGTGAGGCCAAAGGTTGGCATCCTAACAAATACAAGGTGAGTAGATTTCTCAGTTTTCTTCAGTCAGGCTTAGACAAGAAATTAGCCTTGACAACAATCGGTGTACTACCAGAAGCCTTTGGCCTGGTCCGAACCTTTCTTCAGGGAATTGCCTCCTGATAAATCACCTCTTTGCCCTTGGGATTTGAATTTGGTTCTGTTGGTGCTACAGAAGCAACCCTTTGAACCGATCAACAAAATTCGGGTAGTTCTTTTGAGTCAGAAGTTAGCTTTTCTTTTTGCAATTACTTTGGCTAGAAGGGTCTCCGAATTGGCGGCCCTTTCCTGTAAAGAGCCGTATTTGATTTTTCATTATGATAAGATGGTGCTACATCCTCTTCCGTTCTTTTTGCCTAAGGTAGTTTCTGGTTTTCATGTTAATCAAGACATTGTTCTACCCTCGTTTTTCTCTGGTTCGCCAGAAGAGAGACAGTTGCACATTTTGGATGTGGTCCGGGAAGTCAGAGTCTATCTGGAAAGGTCTTCAAGCGTCAGGAGTTCTGATGCATTTTTTGTTTTTTTGCCTGAAGGCCCCAAGAAGGGTCAAGCGGCTTCCAAGGCGTCCATTTCACTTTGAATTTGCAAGTTAATCACTCAGGCCTATGGCCTGAAAGGTAAAGCTCCTCCCTTTGGGGTTAGAGCTCATTCTACCAGGGGTGTTGGAACCTCCTGGGCTTTTCGCGATCAGGCGTCAGTGGCGCAGATTTGCAAGGCTGCTACTTGGTCATCGGTACATATGTTCACAAGATTTTATCAGGTAGATGTTAGGGCAGCAGAGGACTTGGCTTTTTGTCGTAGTGTCTTACAGGCTGCTGTATAAATCTGATGGTGTTTTCATACAGTGTATCCCTACATACTTACCTGTAAAATCCATTTCTTTGGAGTACATCATGGGACACAGAGACACTCTCTTTTTGGGCATTCATTGCTTGCTACAAAACTGGAGTACTTCCTGTATGGGAGGGGTTATATAGAAGGGGGCTTCCTGTTTTTTGTTATTCTGCCAGTGTCCATTCACCTAGAAGTGGCGTATAACCCAGGTAGAAAAAACAAGGGCCAGGGATAAAATCCAAGGCAAATACCAAGCTCTACTTACCGGCCAGCTGCGACTAACCAAATTAACCTGCCTAACAGGCCCTTGTTTTTTCTGTTTGTTGCTCTCCAATGCTCCTTGCTGCAAAGGACAGTTATAGGCGTAGGCAGTGGTCATTGTTTGGTATGTATAACCCAGGTAGTAATGTCTATGGCTGTCTGTGTCCTGTGATGTACTCCAAAGAAATGGATTTTACAGGTAATTATGTAGAAAAAAATCCAATTTTTATCTTATTGAGCAAATATAACAAAATGCTTCAATGATATATTCAGCAGACTAAAAGGTAGCAAATAAGAGAAGTTCAAAGTTAAAGTGGTTGTAACCTTCAAAAAAAATAACTGCCAGCCCCTCTCTTTTATCCAGCCACCCTACACTGTGTAAGTGTTTGTTGAAAATGAATCCTCGAAATGCCTTTTTTTTTCAAATCTGTTCTGGCCGGTCATGTGACTCCCGGCCGCTATAGAACCTGCTGCAGCAATAATGACATTTATAAAGCCAAAAAAATGACATTTTCTCTGCAAGCTTTCTTTATTTTGTAAAAAATTGCTTTTTAGAGCCAGTCTGTATGATAAGGCCACAATTTAGTGCACTCAGAACAAGATCAGAGATATTTTAGTTAAATTCTGGTGTCTGTTTCGCAGACTTTGAATAGAAGTAACAGGTGCAGAAAAGTTGGTCTTTGGGTGTTGGTGGTGCCTTCACTGCGTAACCCTATAGAGGTACTGTTGACGAATAAAGTAATGGCTGTGCATCGTCAAAGAGCAAGTGGCTGACGCTGTGTTCAAATGACTCAGCTAACTCCTCCGTGCCTGATGCTGGGGTTATGGCAGGAGTAGCTGTGGACAAGGAGGCAGAATAAGCCACTCTGGCAGCTGCGGGGGACTGCACACTAGTCACTGCTTGGGTGATGGAGGATGAGGATGGTTTAGTAAGCCAGTCCACCACCTCCTCTGCATGCTGTGGCTGGATATCACGGGCAACATCACCAAACAGAGGAAATGATGCCCACCTCCACCTTTGCACATACGCTGCTGACCCCCTTACAGTGCCATGGGAATGTCTGCCTCTCCTTGTTGGCCTCCCAGACATGATGGGGGGACTTAGTAACAAAATGTAATAAAGATGGGGAAATATGTACTTAGATGCACTTTAATCAATGCAAAGTGGTGTTTGTGTACTCACTACACAGACACACTCCACTGGGACACTACAATATACTGCAGTAAAACTGCACTGCAATATACTGCGGTAAATGTGCAACAACACACTGAGATGTGCTGAATTAAACTTGCACTAACACACTGCAATATACTGAGGTAAACACGCAGTAACGCACTGAAATATGCTGCATTAAACGTGCATTAACACACTGCAATATACTGCAGTAAACATATAGTAACACACTAAAATTTACTGCGTTAAACATGCACTAACACACTGCAATATACTGCAGTAAATGCACAATAATGCACTGAAATATACTGCATTAAACTTGCACTATCGCACTGCAATATACTATAGTAAACATGCATCAACGCACTGAAATATATTTTGCATTAAGCGTGCACTAATGCACTACAATATACTGCAGTAAACGTTCACTAATGCACTGAAGTATACTGCACTGAAATATACTGAGTTAATTGTGCACTAATGCACTGCAATATACTGTGGTAAATGTGCACCAATGCACTGCAATATACTGCGATAAACGCACAATAATGCACTGATATATACTGCGTTAAACATGCACTAATGCACTGCAATATACTGCGGTAAGCGTGCACCAACGCACTGATATATACTGCGTTCAATGTGCACTAAAGCAGTGAAATAGTCTGCAATAAACGTGGACTAACGCACTGCAATATACTGCAGTAAACGTGCAATAACTCACTGAAGTATACTGCATTAAACACGCACTAACGTCCTGCAATATACTGTGGTAAATGTGCAATAACGCACTGAAATATACTGCGTTAAACGTGCACTAACAAACTGCAATATACTGCGGTAAACGTGCAGCAACGCACTGAAATGTACTGCGTTAAGCGTACACTAACGCACTGCAATATACTGCGGTAAACATGCAGTAACATACTGAAATATACTGCAGTAAACCTGCCCTGACAAAATAAAATGACACTAAAGTAAACATGAATGGTCGCACTACTCTCACACTGTACTGTCACTAGATACACACTAGACCAATACTTTACACTCACCATAGAATCACAATAGCCCACTATAGCACACAAGCTCTCTAGTAGCACTGAACAGAACCCTGCTCTATCTCTTTCCATGCCAAAATCACACTGCAGATGGCTGGTATGGGAAGAATATTTTTATAGTGTGGGGTGAAACTAAGGGCAATGAGCTATGATTGGATAGAGTCATCATGGCAGTTTCCAATCATGGCTCTGACAGTGTTATTTGCCCTGATTGGGCAAAGCTTTCTTTGCTTCAACCAATCAGGGCTTCCAATGCACTATGCACCAGCTCAGTGCATTGTGGTAATTCGGCGGGCCGAAAAAACGGTTGAACGCCCTGATAATTCAGTTGTTCGTCGGACAGGTGAACAGCCGATGTTTGGCCCCAAATCATGCTCGGGCCGAACAGTTTGCCCAACACTTTATGCATTACGTCCCCTCTCTGATCACAGTTCCTGAAACATCTATTACTGTATCCGGGGACCGTGCGGCCTAGCCTGGCAGGTACCAAATACCACAGCATAAGTACTTTATAAGCGCACTCCAGAATGGTCATATTAAAAGGAGCATTTTGCAACAGTCGACTAGGCTTTACTCCAGTCCTCTAGGTCGATCTCAGTTGCCATATCCCATTCCCATTGTGCTACATATGTGAGGGATGCTAATTGCATTTGACTATTTAAGTAAATAATGTTGAGATAATGCCTGGGGAGCCTGGTGGACTCTAGATATACTTTAAGTTCAACTCTTGTGAAAATTAAAAATTACCCTAGCGGTGGGACTCCCCTCCTACAAGTGGTAAATGCTTGTTTTTTCTAGAGTACCATTAAAAGCAGTTTTATTTACCTTGCCACCGGCTCTCCCATCATCCAACACTCTTCTCTTTCCTCCCTTGTGGACTGGCCCTGGTATCCTCAGATATAATTCAGGACTACTGGTCCTGCATTGTATGTGATGACTTCAGAGTGTGACTGACGGGTGGAGTGCAAAAGAGAAACAGCTTTGGAGGACTGATCACATAAAGAGGAAGAGTCTGCGCGAGCGAAGAATAAGATAAGTATAACTGCTTTTTTTGCACCTTCCTAGCAGCATGTGCTCGTATTTCCTTGTTCTCATGCCTCTCCATTCAGCCACTGGGACCAGGGGAAAGAAACCCCTGATCCACCAACTTGTTGGCCCTTACACATGGCTTTCATCTCATTGGTCTATGAGTTCAAGACAGCAGCGTTTTCCCTGAATTTCATTATACTCATCTTTGGGCTTAGGATCCATGCGCCAGGACTTCTTGTTTTTGTTTTATGCTTACACATGGCTTTGAATTCTTTCCTGATCCACATGTAACAGCACTGGGGCAATCACAAAGCACTATCACTGTTACTTGGGAGATGCATCTATCAGATACGGTTAAGGCTTAGGTAGAGTCAGCGTGAATGGGGGAACACAGTGGTTCTTTGTTGTTCAGCCCGGAGGCTGAATATGAGATATTGAAATGTGTATGGATAGCCTTATTTTAAAGGTTTAGTTCACCTTTGGGTTAGTGCTGCTTTGACTAAAGATGGCTAATACTCTTGCCATAGGTGTAGGCCATTTAGGTACCTCCCGAAGCCTGGCTCAAAATTTCCCACAGATGGTATCATTCTGTTCTGCCTTGTTGCTAGGATGTTGTGAAGACAGTCCCAACCTTTACTGCTCACTCTCACCATCACAAAAGCCAGCTCTCCAACCCCCACACATATATGGACCACTATCTTCTCTGTCTCAGCACCCCTGAGCTCAGAGCTACTGCAACAGAAGAGAGAGAGAGAGAGCGCATGCAAGGAGGTTTGAATTGACTGGGCGTGAGGAGTGGCATGATGGGATAATGCCATCTCTGGACGTTTTTGGCCAGGCTTCAGGAAGTATATAAATGGCCCACATCTATAGAAAGGGTATTATCCAACTTTAGGCAACGCTGCAGTTTGTTTTTATCTACAGGAACCCCTTACCTGCATAAGCAGTTTTGCTAAAGGTGAACTTACCATTTACGAAAGATAATATTGTCTTTATACTTAAACCTCAGCAAATACAGCTTCTTCTAGATGGCAGAGTATGAAATAGGATTTGAATAAATGGAAATCAAGTGCTTTCAGAAGCAGATGTGTATGAAAATGTTCAGTGCTCAGCTCATAATACAATATGATTTGTTTCAGACTTTTTTTTTTTTTTTTTTAATCACTGATAGAAAAAAAATGAGATCATGCAGCATGTTCGGGGAATGATGACAAATGCTTTAGGAATAGAATGAGTTAGAAGACAAAAATATCATCTGGCCTTTGCTGTCAACCATCATTTTTCACATGGTGAAATCAAATGGGCTGGTGAGAGGACAGCAAACCTTAGCAGCCATTCAGATTTTAGTTTACTGAAGCTAAAGAAGTCATGAATATGGATGGGTTGTTGCCAAGTGTGTATTGTAGCGCAAAGCAACAGGTTTGTTTAAGCAGAGCTAAAGAGAATGGCTGGGAAGTAAAGGAAAGGTGAGTATACAGTATTCTGTTGGGAAAAGCTCCCATATGTTATCTTAAAGTATTGTTATGTTTTGGCCATGGTGGTAAAGTAAGGAATCTGCTTTAAACTATAAATCTAACTGTTATAGTTCTATGTGGACAGAGGCATCAACTCTGCTCTTATCTGAACTATAAAAGCCTTTGATAATCTATAAAGTGGAGCACAACCATGGTGTAACACTGCAAATGATGAAGTAGAGCTTGCAGATCTAAATAGAGGATAAGATAGTTTCCCTCTAAGGCCTCATGCACACAGGGCGTTAGAAATAATGAGCTGCAAAGCCACTACCAACGCCAGGAAAAAGCGTCTGTAAAAACGTGCTTTTAGTAGCTTTTGGCGTTAATGGGCGTTCAGCCGTGCTAGCTTTTAGCAGCGTTTCTCTGCCTCTATTCAAAATCAATGGTTCCCTGTGAGAGCCAATTGATTTGAATCGAATTCACATCCAAGTCGGATCATGATGATTCAACCTATGGGGCCACTCGTGCGGTGTATATCTTGTAAGGTAACCCCACGTCAAAATGAAAAATGAAAAAATGGCGTGTGTTCCCCCCAAAATCCATACCAGACACTTATCCGAGCATGCAGCCATGCAGGTAAGGAAAGGGGGAGATGAACGAGCGGCCCCTCTCTTGGACCATATCAACCCACACCCCCTCAACATGGGAGGGTGAGTGCTTTGGGGCGGGGGGGGCTCTACATCCCCCCACCCCAAAGCAGCTTGACAAGGGCCTCTTCCCCACAACCCTGGCCGGTGGTTGTAGGGGTCAGTAGGATGGGTGCCTTATTGAAATATGGAAGCCTCCTTTAAGGAGGGGGGCCCCAGATCCCAGCCCCCCCCCACCATATTTTTTACCCAAAAAGGTGTCAAAAATAAATAAAAATAGTACACAGGTTTTTGACAGTTCTTTATTAAAGCAGCTCCAATGTGTCTTCTCTCTCCACTGTCTTCTTCCGCTGTCTTCTTCCTCTGATTCTTCTGCTGTCTTTGGTTCTTCTTCCTCTGACGTCTTCTACTAAAGCTAGATCCCACTGTTGTGTTAGGTCCGATGTGTACTGTTACTTATATAGCCATGGGGCGTGGCCATCTGGTGATGTCATTTGGAGACTCCCACCCTGTTGTGACGCCACCACCCCATCATGCCCCGGGCGGTCATCATGATCTGACTTGGATTCAACTTCTATTGAAATCAATGGGATCTCATAGGAAACCACCGTTTTTTTTTTTTCATGTAAAAAAAAAAAACGTTTGACGCGGCTTAACACTGTATCCAGCATTAAGCCACGTTTAGCAGCATCAGTCATTTTTACAGCCCTGGGTTTTATTTGCAGCTTGAAAATACCTATGTCACTTAGAGCTCCTAAAAGGCCGTGTTTGCATGAGGCCATAGAATAACATGGAGAGGCATTTTTAAACTGTAAAAAAAAAAAAGTCAGACGATCACAATGACTGCATCTCTTGTAATTTCATGGCCTAAAATGTCCCATGAGGTGCCATGAGGGTGCTACATACTGTGTACATATTTGCATTTAGGGATGATGGCCAAATTGTTTTTTTCTATACTTTACTGCCATGTTGGAATGACTTCACGTAAGCTTGTATCTTTAGGAAATCTGCAATGGCAGCCTCATATTTATATTCTCAGGTGCTCACTTTAAAGACTTTTATGATAGCTTGATGGATGTAAAACATATAAATATAAATATTCTTATACATGGAACAATAATTATATCTGATGTTTCATTGAATTCTTCCTGCCGTTGGATTCTATGAAAAGGACATGTCATCTGCAACAATTAGTAGGCTCTTTAGGAGTGGCAGTTAAGTCTAATCTGTTGTGTCCATGACAACATCATGTTGTCATCCTATGGAATCTTTGAGCTCCTACTGCCACATCAAAGCCGAAAAACTATGGAGATTAAGAATCCTGCAGTTGGCGGAAAGCAAAAGAAAGGAACTGAGCAGTTTGTGTGCCAGCCGGGGAGCTTTGTTTGCACTTTCTAAAGCGCTGTGAAATAAAATAGTGGATGAATTCCCCAGCCGCAGAATCTTTTGAGAGCCATGGAGATGCTTGCTGCTTTTATGAAATACAAACCTATCCTGAAACGTGTGACTGTTGGATGACGATTCAGTACTGTTGTAAATCGCAAGTCACCTATTGATCTGTGCGAGACTGGCTGATGTTTTTTTCTGATAGGTTTATTTTAGCTATCCATTAATTTAAAAATAAAATTTCAGTAACTGTTATTTAGAGCAGCCTTTTTCAACCAGTGTGCCCTGAGCTTTCTTCAGGGGTGCCTTAGCAAAATGCCTAAAAATTGCCCAAAAATTGTACACAAGCTGGCGTGTGGATGAAGGCTGCTTTTTAGTTACACTAAGTCACAGGTTTTCATTGTGCACCATTACAACCTTCTAGCTTCCGGCGTCCTAACGACCAATGGCATCATCAGTTGATAAGGAGGATGTCAGTTGCCTGCATAGCATCCTTGTTTGACCTCCCCTGCACCTCTCCATCAGCGGTGGGGTCACTTAGCTGAGTGATGGAGAAACATTGGAATACTAGACAGTACCAGTTTGCAAAAGTGTATTTGCTTTGGAAGAATAAATCAACTCTAACGTTCTGTGTCTTATTTGGGTTTGTGGATGTTGCTGCATTATGTAAAACTATTAGAATAGTTTTTACATTTCAGAATGGGGTGCCTCGAGACTATCCATCATTTTTAAAGGGTGCCTCGAAATTGTCCATCATTTTTAAAGGGTGCCTTGGGGCGTGACCGGAAGAGGGATGTGAGCGGACGTTTTTCTTTGAGCTCCGGGGAGAACTCCCAATAATCCTGCCTAATCCTGTGAACCTGCCTGCTCTATTGGCAATCTTTTATCACCCTGCTGTAGCCTGGACGGAGAGGCAACAAAATCACCTTTTATTGAGTCCCACAGTGGATGGGTCAGCGGAGAAAGAAGCAACCGCCGCCCAGAGCATCCGGCATGGCCACGAGATCGCAAGATGGCCGCTCCTCCCCGGCCCCACGCCTGTCTCCTGCCTCCACTCCCGAGTTGTTTGGGGATGAGGTGGAACATTCCCAGGCTTCTGGAGCAATGGGCCGAGACCCGCCGGAAACCCCGCCGCAGGATGCTTCGATGAGCGGAGCGCAGGGAGAACAGCGGGATCTCACACTGGCGGATGTGATGGCTGCCATTAAGGTAAATCACGCGGTCCTGCTGGGGAAGGTAGAGGAGATAAAACTGGACTTTACACTGTTAAGACAGTACGTCCGTAAGATAAGAGAGAGGGTTGGGGAGACGGAGAATCGGATCAGTGCCTTAGAAGACACGATTAACCCCTTACCCCCCAAGATGGTGGCCTACCACAATAAACTTCAGACCCTGGAAGATAAAACAGATGATTTTGAAAATAGGCTCCGCAGGAACAACCTGCGTGTGGTAGGCCTACCGGAAAAAGTGGAGGGCCCTGATCCTGCGGCCTTCATAGAAAGCTGGTTGATACAGGAGTTTGGCAGAGACTGTTTCTCCACATGTTTTGTTATTGAGTGGGCTCACAGGATCCCGGGCAAGCCCCTACCCCCGGGTCATCCCCCGCGCCCAGTGATCTTACATCTCTTAAACTATAGGGACAGAGATGCGGCCCTCCGGGCGGCCAGAAACAGAGACTGCCTCCGTATCAATAATGCGGTGGTCTCCCTGTTCCCGGACTACTCGGCACCGGTCAGGAAGTAGCGGGCGCAGTTTCAGGCTGTCAAGCAGAGGCTAAGGGAATGTGCCCTTCCATACGCCATGCTGTTTCCGGCTCGCTTGAGAGTCACTCATCAAGGGCAAGCGCATTTCTTCACTACCCCGGAGGCCACCCTGGCCTGGCTGGAGTCCATTCGTCATTCCCTGAGGGCGCCTTCCTTCCCAGCCCCGACTTGAACTATCCCTCCAAGAGTCCTGGAACTAAATGTGAAAATGGTTGGAATCCTCTCCACATGTTGGAATACCTGTCTCCCAGCTGTCGCCTGAACTTAGCTGTCAGGTTCCCCCTTTTTACTTTTCTCCCCTGAAGGGAGAAGTTCTCCCCCATGAAGACTCATATACCCTTCTTTTTGTTTTTTTTCCTTTTCACTCCACTGTTCTAACTCTTGACTGTGGTCACAGTACCCATTTTTTCTTCCTGTTTAGGGAATAAGCCTGCTCTGAGTTTTAATGAGCCGGGCAGGGGGGGTTGATCCCGCTGTTCTTTTTTGATTGCTGTTTTTTTTGGAACTTTTTAAGAGACACTGCTCCCCAACAAATTTTTTTTCAATGTCTTTTGCTTTGTGTGATTGATTGGCTGAATGTGTGTGTCATGAATGTGGGTTGCATGATATTTAGTTCTCTCTGCAGCTACCTGATACCGCCAGAGGAGGGCGCTAAAGTGGTAAGATACAAGGAATCATTATTAACCTGTGTTTTATATAATATCTATTGCCATGGCTAAGGTGACTTTGATCTCATGGAATGTGCGGGGGTTGAACTCCAAATTTAAGCGTGCAAAATTGTTTGAATATCTTAAAGCGCATCAACCTCACATATTGTGTCTCCAAGAGACGCATTTGATGGGCTCTAGAGTGCTGGCTTTAAAAAAGCACTGGGTGGCGTGGGCTGTACACGCTACCTATTCTTCCTTCGCCAGAGGGGTTTCTATTCTAGTTCGCAAGGGTCTCCCATTTGTATGTGAGCAGGTCATCTCTGACCCGCAGGGGAAATATGTTCTCATAATGGCAACCATACACGCCACACTAATTGTATTGGTGGGAATTTATGCCCCCCCAACTATGGTACAGGCGACCTTAACGGAGATCTCGCTTAGCTTGGCCGGGCTCCCTCACTGCCCAGTGCTCCTTTTCGGGGCCTTTAATGCAGTGATGGACCCTGTGCTAGATAGGCTGAGACCCGTTCAGGGGGACAGTAAGGTCCTGCGTGATTGGTGTGCTGCTTACAATTTTGTGGATATATGGCGTCTGAGATTTCCGGGTGTCAGGGAGTACTCATGTCAATCCTTATCATATAGAGCTATGTCTCGTATAGATTATATGCTTGCCTCATCCGGGGCTTTGCCCTGGATGGGGGAAGTCTGCTATCTACCCCAGGCTATGTCGGATCATACCCCCATGAAAGTGGAATTACACTTAGGGCACAGGCCCACTTTCAGGCTTTGGAGGCTGAGCCCGCTATGGGCATCTACAGAAGTAGGAGAGGTGTCTACTGAACCCATTCTTATTAATAATACATTTGCAGATATTACCAGGATCTGTATGCGAATGCTGGGGACCAACCAGAGGATACTTATGTGTCACTCTTTGACTCTTTACAGATTCCTCGCTTGACTGATGAAAATAGACGACTTTTAGATAAACCCCTGTCAGTAGAAGAGATCGCTCTTGCAATTCGCTCGCTCCCACCTAATAAGACACCGGGTTTAGATGGGCTCCCAGCAGAATGGTACCAAATATATGAGGAACTACTAACTCCTTATCTTCTAAAATTATACAATGGCGCAAGGGAACAGGGAAGTTTACCCTCATCTTTGATGGAAGCACTCATTGTGGTGATCCCGAAACCAGGGAAGGACTCAACAGTATGTGACTCGTATTGCCCTATTTCGTTATTGTCTTGCAATGTCAAGATACTAGCTAAATTGCTGGCCCTTAGATTGAATAAGGTAATATTGTCCATGATAGGACCTGATCAATCCGGTTTTATGCCTGGGAGAAGCACGTTTGACAATATCAGACGCCTGTATCTACATATTAATGGGGTGGCACGTCATGAGCGCAGTGGTCTAGTTCTGGCATTAGATATTAGAAAGGCCTTTGATACGGTTAAATGGTCTTTCTTGTGGGAGACACTGTCCAGGTTTGGATTTGGAGACGCCTTTATCCAATGGGTCCGCCTCCTATATACCAACCCTTGTGCCAGGGTTCGCACGAACAAAGATGTGTCTCCGTTTTTTTCCCTCCGGCGGGGTACCTGCCAGGGATGCCCCCTCTCCCCCCTTCTTTTTGCTCTGGTGATGGAGATGCTAGCCATCTCCGTTAGACAGACCTCGGAGGTAAGGGGGATCCGGTGGGGCCCGCTGGAGGAGAGAATATCGCTATATGCGGATGACGCCTTAATCTACTTGGATGGAGAGGAGGCCTCCTTCCGTGGCCTCATGAGGGTAGTGGAGGACTTTGGAGCGGCCTCAGGGCTTGAGGTTGCTTGGGACAAATCAGTGGCCTTCCCAGTGGGCCCTTTGGGGGATTATGTTTATCTGCAATCCTCCCGTTTGCAGATTTCCCAGACCTTTAGATATCTCGGGGTTAATATTTCTGCAGATTTCTCGCAATATGAGTCCCTCATTATCTCCCCAGTAGTGTCCCAGATGGAATTGCGGCTCCGCACCTGGATGTCCCTACCCCTTAATTTAATTGGCAGGATTAATATATTGAAGATGATTTTTCTCCCCAAATTATTATATCTTTTGCGGGCTTCCCCGGTCTTCCTTCCTAAACGCTTATTTCATCAAATTGACACCTTGATGTTCCGTTTTATTTGGAATAGTGCACATCCACGGATGGCCAGGTCGTCTCTCCAGGCTTCGACTGCGAGGGGTGGTCTGGCCTGTCCGGATTTTTATAATTATTTTCTGGCCTCTCAATTAGCTTATATACATAACTGGTTTCAACTGGAGTCCCGTGCTCCCTCTGCTGCTCTCTTGGGGGCCATGGTGGGAGGCCCGTTCGGGCTTAAGGTTGTGGTGTTTTGCCGAAAAACAACCTCCTGCAGTAGACTTTCCCCTATGGATGTGGGGTTCTTAACTTGGATTGTGGTGGGGGCAAAGTTGGCGAGTGCTGATGCATCCCTCCCAAAGAATGCCCCATTGTGGCATAATGTCAACTTTGGGGAGCTGTACCAGCATCCTGATACATCGTGGTGGATAACCAGGGGTATTGTTTATGTAGTCCTGCAGGCAGTTGGCTCCCACCCGTTCGCAGCCTCATGTGTGAGATGGCAAAAATATATCCCTGACCTCGCAGATGAGAGCTGGGAGGAAGTCACTGACTCATGCATGCAGGACATTATCAGCACGGCTGATAAACTCACACACTTCAAATTTATTCACCAACTACACTACACTCCTGACAAATTGAACAAAATGAGAGCCGAAGTGTCCATTTCATGTCCCAGGTGTGGTGAGATTTCTGCAAATATAATACATATGTTCTGGTCATGCCCGGGTTTAATACAGTTCTGGTCTGAGCTGTTTGACATGCTTGCTACGAGTTTTGACCTCACGGCCCCTAGGACCCCGGAAGTAGCCCTACTGGGAGTGTTGGATGACTATGTACACAGGGTACATAAACGTATTATGTTTCGACTGATCTTTTTCTATGCAAAGAAGACGTTATTACTCCATTGGAGGACACATACCTCCCCCACCCTTGCTTATCTATGTCGGTTGGTCAACCAAGCACTACCGATTTACAAAGTTATTTATAAGAGTCGGGGGTGTGGGAAAAAATTCACCAAAATTTGGCAGGCATGGCTGGATAGCTCGGCCACAGGGTCAACAGACCTGACACCCTCACAGATATCCTCTTAGAGGTTGGTCCACAACTCCTCCTTAGGTGTGCAGAGAACAAACCGGAATGTATGGTTGTATGAGTGGATGGATGAATGAGGTATGAATGCTATATATATATATACATACTGACTATAGTTCCTGGAACTTGAGCTGAGTAGTATGGCTGGGAGCTTGCTTTGTTTTGTTTTGTTTATTGTTATTGTTTTAGTTGTATTATATTTTTTATTTTATTTACTTATTTTACGAGTGAGTACATATGATGTGTCAGGCCTAGCATATGTGATACCCACTTTAATAATAGACTTTAAGGGCTCTGCGTAGCCTATTATTATGCCATGAATGTTAACGGCACTTGTATACACAGTACTATGCAAATAGTTAATGTTTTGTGTAAGTATTGGAAAAATGCAAAAATAAACACCTTTAAAAAAAAAAAAAGGGTGCCTTGACTGCAAAAAAAGGTTAAACACTGATTTAGAGCAGTGTTCAATGAAGTCAAGAATGTCTACCCCTTGTCTTCTGCTCAATTCAGGTAGTACTAAGGGTCAACATACAGTACATGTTACAATCCAGTCAGGCAAGCCTTTGCACTACATAGTTGTAGGTAGATCTAAATTAAATTGTACAGTCAGATTGTAACTTGTGTGGTGAACTTTAGTGAGCCTTGTGACAGAGGACAAGGGTTGTTGCATGAGCAGGGCTAAACTTCATATACTTCTTTCCTGTTTTGTAAACCTAGTTTGTTGTATAGCTCTATGTAGTTTACTTTCTTCAGGGGCTGCATAATGGTACTATATTGAAGGTAGACCACTATGGGAGAATACAATTTCAGTGATTGATACCTTAAAGAGGTGCTAGTCTCCTAACATAAATCTTAATAATTACATCTTCAGTAAGCCTAAGGAGCAGTTTTTCTATATAGGCTATTCATTTAAAAGAAAATCAAGTGTTTACTGTTCAAATATGAGGATGTTTACCTCAGAATCGAAGTCTGTCGGTGGCTATCCCATGTACGGGCACCTGAAGCTTGCACCCTTTAACTTCCGGGATTTTGTGAAGCTAGCTACCCAGCATAAACATCTATCTCGTGTGCCTATGCAGTAATCACTGCGCAGTGCATAGAGTTTTTGGTGCCTAACTCTACCTGCAATCACGGAAGATGCCTGTTGACTCCTGGGATTGATGACACCAATATTCCAGTAGTCAACAGGACAGCCTAGATGACAAAAATTGCCGTGGCAGATTGGATCAGAAGTGACAGGAATTTTAAATTGAAAAAAGTGCTTAAAAAAAAAAAAAAAAAAAAAAAAGGCACTATCTATCCAAACATTGAAGACCAAGGTATTTGCATTTAAATGGGAGAAAGTTGGGGTTTTTTTTGGAGACTTGCTTCTGTGGGTTTCGGTCAACATGCAGCTATTATCTACAATGTTTTTAAAGCCAAAATAAATTCCTCCATCCACAGCTTTGGTTATATATCTAGAACATCCTTTTTCAATCTTTTTAACATGGAGGAACCCTTGAAATGACTTTCAAGTTTTAGGGAAACCCTGACAATTTTTTATCTGTACAGTAGCTCACAGTACATTAGCCTGGTGGTCAGTGGGAAGAAATCTCCTTCCATTGATGTTCGGAGAAAAGAATGCTATGGAAAGATTAGGAAGATCATTGATATAAGCAGTTATCTATCAGAGAGGCAAAAGTTGCTAATTGCTCAAGGAATCCCTAGCATCTTCTGGACAACTATACCTTAGGAGTACAAACTCTTCTCTTTTACCTGTGAAGTGCTTCGTTTCTTGGACCAAAGCAGCCTTTAACCAAAACCACTCCCACAGGGTCCTCTTTATTATTATTATTATTATAATACAGGATTTATATAGCGCCAACAGTTTGCACAGCACTTTACAACATGGGGCAGACAGTATAGTTACAATACAAATCAATACAGGAGGGATCAGAGGGCTCTGCTCGTTAGAGCTTACAATCTAGAAGATTTATCCTGCACATGTGCTCCACGGCCCCATTTATTCCACAGCTTTTTGAAAGAAAGGCTGTCCTGCTCCAGGCAGGGCTGCATGGGTAAGAGAGAAGAGATTCTACACTGTTTGTCCCAATAGGGTATAAACTCTTCATGGCATTAAATGGAAAGATGTGGACCAGATGGTGAAGGTTTTGAAGAAAAGGCTGAGCTACATCCAAAAGAAGCCACAGTGAAGATCTGTGCAGAGCATCAAATAATGCTCCCCTTGCAAATAGCTAAAAAAATCATTGGTGTCAATGATTACTTATCTGAAAGGCAAATATTGCTCAAGGACCCCCAAGAAACCTCTGGAGTCTGGAGGAACTCTAGATTCCATACAACCCTGGATGAGAAAGGCTGATATAGGGATTTTCTATGTTTATTGCAGATGGAGCTTCAGTTCACAATCTGAACATATATGGTGCGTTCCTTTGGTTTGATGTCCACTTAAAAATATATAAAAAAACAGAATCTTTAAGGATTCTGTAGACCTCTTTTTAACAATTACTTATCAACATATTAATTTACATAATTAGTAAAAGCTATTGTGTATCACTATTGTTTCTCCTACAGAGTTCCTTTTGATGTAATCATTTCAGTGATGCCCATTGTGTTAACCCTATTTGAGTGACTTTCTGTAAATGCTGAAGTCTCTCCTTCTTTCATAAGGTAGGTAATGTTTGTTGTCACACCGGAGTTGATATCTTCAGCTGCTCCATCAGACTCTGATGAAGGGATGCACCCCCAAAATATGTACTGTCCCAGGGTTAGTAGTTTATGGCTTTCCCTACTGTGTTCCATAGGTGCCTGTAGTACATTGAGTGACTCTGAGACTGGCTTAGACAGGTGCTTTGCAAGAATTGTGAAAGTTCCCAACTTTGTCCTGTGTTGGTCAACCAGTAAACTTTTAAGGTATTTTTTAAGTACCGTAGTCTGTATTTCTGCAGCGAGTCCCACAGCAGCAAGACCCTGTGGATACTTATGTTTTGTAGTTATATTATAAGAAAAATAGAGAAGGTTAAATATAAATTTTGTTTCCCTTTAAGCTGGCCTTACACTCAACAAATTTTGTCTGATTCATAAGGAAAAATTTGTTCACTGGGTTGCCCCATTGGCGTTGGCCACCTGCTGCCCGACATTCCTCTATTAAAAAGTCAAATAAGCTGAGTGGGAAAATTGTTCCCAAAAGTGGCTGCATCCAATCAGATGCAACTGCTGTTTGAGTATTTAAACAGCTGGCAGGGCTGGCTGTCGAAGTACGATATCCACAGTTGGCAATTCGTCTATCTGTGTTTTATACAATGGACGAGAGGAATCCAGCTTAAGTTTCATGTTGAAATGCAGATTTTTGGTTAATATTAAAAATAGAGGATATGCATTCGATTCGTTGGTTAAAGAGAAATAATTTTAGCTTTTTTTTAATTCAAAAATTTTAATTGGAAGGGGCCAATTTGTAAATAATGGCTTCACCCCTTTGACTTCTCCTCGATGGCATGTGGGTTAAACCAAATATGGTTGCTGGTGTATGGCCTGAGGCAGTTTCTGCACTTGTTCTGAATACCGCTGCCATATTGTGATGTTAGAAATAGGGTGGTGAGATCCCATGCATGCTGGGGTTGCTGACTTTACATTCTAGATGGCGGCATCTAGTCTCAGGGCTTTAAGATGTTTACCCCAAGGAGGCTTTTACAAAGTAACAAAATAGCATGCAAATGCAATTACGTTAAATACACATTTATTCCTACAACCATTTTGCTGCCATGGTTGTCAAGTTTATATTGGCAGCAGCATGGGCTTTTAAGCATTTTAACTCTTGTATTTTAACATTGTAGAGCTGACTGTTGGTATTCTGCTGGAAGTGATTCGGGCATTTTGTCACTTCCGGGTTCTGCATTGTCACTCCTTGGCTGCCTGTTCTCGATTAGCTTTAGGGAAGCGAATGTGACATCAACAAAGTTGAGTAAAAAAAAAAAAAAAAAGTTTAAAAACAAAATAACATGTAATAAATTAAAAAAAAAAAATCAGTTAAAGCAACCTCCCTCCCCTCTCCCCCATGTACAGTATCTCACAAAAGTGAGTACACCCCTCACATTTTTGCAAAATTTTTATTATATCTTTTCATGTGATCACACTGAAGAAATGACACCTTTCTATAATGCAAAGTAGTGAGTGTACAGCTTGTATAACAGTGTAAATGTGCTGTCCCCTCAAAATAACTCAACACACAGCCATTCATGTCCAAACCTCTGGCAAAAAAAGTGAGTACACTCCTAAATGAAATTTTCCAAATTGGGCCCAATGTGTCAATATTTTGTGTGGCCACCATTATTTTCCAGCACTGCATTAACCCTCTTGGGCATGGAGTTCACCAGAGCTTCACATGTTTCCACTGGAGTCCTCTTCCACTCCTTCATGACGACCTCACAGAGCTGGTGGATGTTAGAGACCTTGCGCTCCTCCACCTTCCATTTGCGGATGCCCCACAGATGCTCAATAGGGATTAGGTCTCGAGACATGCTTGGCTAGTCCATCACCTTTACTCTCAGCTTCTTTAGCAAGGCAGTGGTCGTCTTGGAGGTGTGTTTGGGGTCGTTATCATGTTGGAATACTGCCCTGCGGCCCAGGAATCTGAAGGGAGGGATCATGCTCTGCTTCAGTATATCACAGTGCATGTTGGCATTCACGGTTCCCTCAATGAACTGTAGCTCTCCAGTGCCGACAGCACTCATGCAGCCCCAGACCATAACACTCCCACCACCATGCTTGACTGTAGGCAAGACACACTTGTCTTTGTACTCCTCACCTGGCTGCCATCACACCTGCTTGACACCATCTGAACCAAATACGTTTATCTTGGTCTCATCAGACCACAGGACATGGTTCCAGTAATCCATGTCCTTAGTCTGCTCGTCTTCAGCAAACTGTCTGCAGCTTTCTTTTGCATCATCTTTAGAAGAGGCTTCCTTCTAGGACGCCATGCAGACCAATTTGATGCAGTGTGCGGTGTATGGTCTGAGCACTGACAGGGTGACCCCCCCACCCCTTCAACCTCTGCAGCAATGCTGGCAGCACTCATACGTCTATTTCCAAAAGACCACTTCTGGATAGGAAGCTGAGCACATGCACTCAACCTCTTTGGTCGACCATAACAAGGCCTGTTCTGAGTGGAACCTGTCCTATTAAACCACTGTATGGACTTGGCCACCATGCTGCAGCTCGGTTTCACGGTCTTGGCACTCTTATAGTCTAGGCCATCTTTATGTAGAGCAACAATTCTTTTTTTCAGATCCTCAGATAGTTCTTTTGTCATGAGGTGCCATGTTGAACTTCCAGTGACCAGTATGAGAGAGTGAGAGCTATAACACCAAATTTAACCAGTTAACAACCGGCCCATAGACAAAAGACGTCTACAGGGCGGTTGCTTAACTCTGGGAGGACGTACATTGGCGTCCTGCCAGAATCGCGCTTCCCGCCCGCATCATGGATCGTGGTGAATGGCCACTGTGAGCGGCCTTTCACCACGTGATCGCTCCATCAAATGACGGAGCGATCACATGTAAACAAGCCGGCGCTTCCGCCGGCTTTTATCTCTCCTCTCCGCACCGATCGGTGCAGTGTGAGAGGAGAGAGGGGGGAGAGATGATGTGCTGAAGTGCTGTGGGCGATGTGTAATGCCCACAGCACTGCTAAGTGACAGTGGGGTACAGGCTGCACCCCCCCATCATCCATCCACACCCACCAGCCACCCAGCCATCCTCACCCCATCCATGCTCACCCCATCCATGCTCACCCACCCAGCCATCCTCACGCCATCCATCCATCCATGCTCACCCACCCAGCCATCCTCATTCATGCTCATCCATACCACATCAGTTTTCATCCGTGACACTTCCGTGCCACTACAGTGCCCATCCATGCCACTACAGTGCCCATCTGTGCTACTACACTGCCCATCTGTGCTACTACACTGCCCATCCGTGCCACTACAGTGCCCATCCATGCCACTACACTGCCCATCCGTGCCATTATACTGCCCATCCATGCCACTACACTGCTCATCCTTGCCACTATACTGCCTATCCATGCCACCACAGTGCCTCACAATAGTGTAAAAGGTAGTCAAATTAGATTTGAAATGTATGCCCCTAGAACACCTGACGGTGATCTCTGCATGTTGGGCCTCTGTATGTGGTCAGGCTGTGTAAAAGTGTCACACATGTGGTATCGCCATACTCGGGAGGAGTAGCAGAATACTTTGTGGGGTGTCATTTTTGCTATGTACATGCTGTGTGTTAGAAATATTGTATAAAAGCACAACTTTGTGTAAAAAAAAAAAAAAGCGTTTTCATTTTCTTTCCACATTTTCCAAAAACTTGTGGAAAAAATGACATGTTCAAAAGACTCATTATGCCTCCTAGAATATGCGTTGGGGTGTTTACTTTCCAAAATGGGGTCATTTTTTGGGCGTTTCCATTGTCCTGGTGCTCCAGGACCTTCAAAAGTGCAAGAGGTAGTCAAGAAATTATGTGTGTAATTTATGCTCCTAGATCGCCTGGTGGTGCTCCCTGCATGTTGGGCTTCTGTATGCGGCCAGGCTGTGTAAAAGTCTCACACAGGTGGTATCGCCATACTCAGGAAGAGTAGTAGAATGTGTTTTGGGGTGTAATTTGTGGTATGCATATGCTGGGTGTGAGAAATAACCTGTTAATATGACAATTTTGTGAAAAAGAAAAAAAATCATATTGCAAAGAATTGTGGGAAAAAATTACAACTTCAAAAAATTCACCATGCATCTTACTAGATACCTTGGAATGTCTACTTTCCAAAAAGGGGTCATTTGGAGGGTATTTGTACTTTCCTGGCTTGTTAGGGTCTCAAGAAATGAGTACCGTCAGTACATCAGGTGTGATCAATATTCAGTTATTGGCACCATAGCTTGTAGACTCTATAACTTGCACAAGGACCAAATAATATCCACTAATTTGTTTTTTTTTTTACCAAAGATATGTAGCAGTATAAATTTTGGCCAAAATTTATGAAGAAAAATTACTAATTTGCAAAATTTTATAACAGAAACTAAGAAAAATTCTTATTCTAATTTTTTTACAAAATTTTCGGTCTTTTTTTAATTTACACTGTTATACAAGCTGTACACTCACTACTTTACATTGTAGCAAAGTGTCATTTCTTCAATGTTGTCACATGAAAAGATAGAATAAAAAAAAAAATTACAAAAATGTGAGGAATGTACTCACTTTTGTGAGATACTGTACATGTAAATACGAACATGAGGCTTTTAACGTGTTACCTATGAACCGAAGTGTGTCACCATTTCACGCATGTGCAGTTTTAAGGTATTTATTTGCTTGCCACAACCTCATCTTTTGTATTGTAACAAAAATTTAGATAATATATTGTGTATGTGTGCCCTAAAATAACTTTAGTGTATGTTTTATCAAAAATATGAGTTTGATAAACAGTTGTGCTGTTATCATGTGACCTACCATCATTTTATTCTCCACAATCTCTGTTTTCACAAAATGTATAATGTTTAACTAATGTTAACTCATCTTCAGGCCTAAAATGTGCAGAAAAACGGCAGCAAAATGGTTCAAGTTGAATTCTAGGTATAGATTTATTTGCATAAATACGTTGAACATCAGTCCAGCTTGGACCAAAGTAAGTATGCATTTGCTATACCCGTGGGATCCCTGTGGAAGCTGGAAATTACTTTAGTGTTCATTGCTGCTGAGCAGCTGCCCTGCTGCATAGTAAATACAGGGCTTGCTCGCCTACATGGGTGTCATGCACAGAGTGCCTTGCATTTTTTTCAATGAATGCAAGGCATTCTCTGACGTCTTGATCTCCACTTGTCCAATCACCAGGACACGAAACTTAAAGCGGAGCTCCACCCAAAAGGGGAAGCTCTGCTTCCTCCCCCTTCGGTTTCCTTTCGGGGGGGGGAGGGTATCAGGTCTTGACACTTCAGAGAGACGTGGCTGCGGTGAGGTCCCCCTGAAGTTTGGCCCCCTCCTCCTTATCCCGCTAATTGAGCCGTTCACAAATCGCAGCGCGCTTCGCGCATGCGCAATAGGGAGCTGGCTGTGCAGCCGCAAGGCTTCACTGCCAGCTCCCTATTATATCCCTTACAGGCAATGGGAACATCGGCTGGGGTGCCAACATCGCTGGATTCCAGGACAGGTAAGTGTCCTAATATTAAAAGTCCACAGCTACAGTATTTTTAGCTGCTGACTTTTAATTTTTTTGTGGGGGGACTGGATCTCTTCTTTAACGGCGATCATTGTAGTAGCGGTGACTGCTACAGTGATTCTTTGCTTCCACAGGGTTCATACAGTATTGGCATATGCATACTTACATTGGTCCAAAATGGGCCAATATAACTATGCAAAGGTTTCTGTACTTGGAATTCAGCTATAATGAAACATTGGACCCAGAGAATAAAAATGTCAATGCCAATGAGAGGTGAATAAAGCTGAGGTGTCAAATGCTTGAATCTAGGTGTAGGGTTAAGGGGGTTAAGTTTTGGCAAACATAGGTTTATCAGGCATACTTCTTATTCTGCATTTCAGAACATCAGTGAAAATGACTACAACCAAAATGCCTTAGAGCAGGGGTCAACAACCTTTTTCCACTTAAGGGCCGGATTCAATGTATGTGAATGCATGAAGAGCCACATCCACCTGATAATAAATGAAGATAACATTACACAGTCCCCCGCAACTCTGGCCCCCTTTACATTACACAGCCCTCCATACCTCTGGCCCCCTTTACATAACACAGCCCCCGCACCTCTGGCCCCCTTTACATTACACAGCCCCCGCACCTCTGGCCCCCTTTACATTACACAACCCCTGCACCTCTGGACCCCTTTACATTACACAGCCCCGCACCTCTGGACCGCTTTACATTACACAGCCCCCGCACCTCTGGACAAGACTTTACGTCTTATTCTTCATACGGACTATTTGGATACAAACGGTTTTGAATTGGGGGAATTGGGATGTGGATCTAAGTTCGTAAACTGTGGAGTCGAAATAAGTGGAGAGTAACCGTAACTGTAAAAAT
>BLSH010366694.1:213828-226441 GCA_018402905.1 Glandirana rugosa
GGGTGGTGGGGGGGGAGGTAGGTACAGGCAGGGGGTGGTGGGGGGGAGGTAGGTACAGGCAGGGGGTAGTGGGGGGAGGGGGAGGTAGGTACAGGCAGGGCGTGGTGGGGGGGAGGTAGGTACAGGCAGGGGGTAGGTACAGGCAGGGGTAGTAGGGGGGTGTTAGATAGAGGGAGGAGTAGTGGAGACGGATCAGTGGCACCGGCACTTACTTGCGTTTAGTGTCAGTGCCTCCAGCAATCCATCTTCCAGTGCAGCAGACAGCTCCTCCCCCTTCACGCTAGTGGCTGTCAGCTGGTCAGCTGACTTTCTCATGGCTTCACAATGTAATGGGGGGAGCCGCGGAGAGAATGGGCGGACGGTCCGCTGTGCGGGCATGGCAGTGAGCGGCGCGCTCTGCCATTGCTTTTAACAGCAGCGGCGCTGCCGCCCCCCACCACAATGTGACAAGCGGCGCCCGCTCCTATTTTATGGTGGGGAGCGGAGTGAGAAGAGAGGAACGGGCGGGAGTTTCGCCTGTTTTCTGGGCTGGATGGGCGGCAAAGTGCCGCTCCTCTTAAGGTGCCGCTTGGGACCCATGGTCCCACTCGGTCCCATGGTAGGGCCGGCCCTGTTGACAATTCACGCTTGAGACTTCTGTGTGTTCAGGTAGATTGTCAGGTGAATATATGCTTCCAGCTCAGGTATAGCAACTCCCTGGCAGAAAAAATACTGTGCATTCATTCTGACAAACAGGATCAAAAATAGTACTCAGTGAAAAGTGTGACATTTCTTTTATTAGTTTGATTTATTGCCAGTAATATTAGAAATATTATAACGTACAGCCATCAGAGAAGTGTGTGGGTGTTCTATGAAGATCCCAAAATCATTGATTGCCTACCAGTGCTCTGTTCTGAAGACTGCAAGATCAATTCTTTGCACCTAAGCAATACACTTTTTTGGTCTGGGTTAAGGTGAAGAGCTATTTTAGTTGTTGTCTGTGTCTCACTTCCTGTCCTGGTGACCACAAAGCGAGGAGATCTGCCCAGTTTGAAAACAGTTATACAATAATGAGAGATTCTCATTCTTCCTGTTTCTGTGACTGAAATAGCAGAAAAATTGTGACAGAGGTTTTAGCCCAGGAGTGTCAAAGAGCAAGGTTGAATCTGTAAGACTAGATGTCCAAAACACTCCACTCCCCTTTACTTTACATCCCTTATCAAATGTCAAGAGCCCCCCCACCATCAGAAGTTAGGAATCCCTCACCCTCCCTTACATCATAGTGCACCCCACCTTACTTGTGCTGCTGCCAGGAAGGAGCTGGGGTGGATCTGAGAAGCAGAAAGTGCAGGGTCAGGAGGAGTGTTTTGGTATCAATTTCACTTGTTTTTTTGGTCTACAAAGTAAATACATGGGAGTTGTTACATTTACAATCTTTATAGCCAAGCTGGTAATTTCACTTTTATCGGTTGCAGTAAGTGATAATGCTAAGGCTAACCATGCACAAGGTTTTTATTGCTGTCTGTGCCCCAGTTAGGGAGATTCACCCGCTCTGTTCATCCTGGTAACCGTC
Source organism: Glandirana rugosa (assembly GCA_018402905.1). NCBI lineage: Eukaryota > Metazoa > Chordata > Amphibia > Anura > Ranidae > Glandirana > Glandirana rugosa. The sequence continues at coordinate 215,381 of BLSH010366694.1, forward strand.
ATCACCGAAAGTGAAAATGAAAGAAAATCCCAAAGTTTATATGGGCCCATAAACGACCTAGACTCTGTAGACATCTTTTGCCATTACCTACATGTTATGGTGGAGTGGCCCGGATGCAGTTAAATGCTATCAAGCTGCCCACCTTGGCAGAGTGATTGATTGGTGCAGACATGGAGATATTAAACTATGGATGGCCATTGAGCAACAGTTCAGCCCTGTTCCTCTACATAGGGTGCTGTGGTGCCATACAACCTTACCGACTCCTCTTAAGATGCACCCCGCTATAGGCCCCACACTTAGAGTAGGCTCCAAGGTTTACTGGACCTTTAAGCTCTCTTCAACACAGTCGCCATTGTTCCCCATTCTGGGGAACCCTGGCTTTCCTCCAGGTACAGAGCCTGGTTTATTTTGTAGTCTTCTTGAGAGAGGATGTTTTCAGGCCTCTAATTTTCTGATAAATGATACTTGGCCCACGGTCTTTATGTTGACACACTCAGATGGTCGATACGGATTAAACTTTTGGCAGGCGCCACAGATAAGACACTACTTGCGATCTCTGGGACCCCCGGCGAATTTCAGACACCAGCGGACAGCTTTTGAATCATATTGCGAGGATAAAGATCCTCTCCCACGTACCCTTTCTAAGATATACGCTTTGCTAATAGCACCTCCAGATGATTTTTTGATGCCAGGCCTTAACAAATGGGAAAGAAATCTTAATAGAACCTTTACAACTTCCCAGCATCAGAACTACATCCACCTTTCACTAAAATCATCTATTTGTATGCGTATTCAGGAATCAAACTATAAATTATTAATGTGATGGTACTCTACTCTGCCGGTTCTTCATAGGTTTTTTCCACAGGCCTCAGAACGTAGCTGGCAATGCCGAGAGGGACATGGAACCATATTTCATATCTTCTGACTATGCCCGAGGATTAAACAGTATGGGTTGGTGCTCCAGAGGATCTCTCAAAAATTTACAGATTTTCCCAATACAGGAGGATCATGCCTTCTTTTTGCTCCACTGCTCACAAATTCAGTTTAGGTAGGACATATAGAAAGTCAGTACTCTGTCACTTGGTTTAACGCCGCTAAAGCCTGTATTACTTTGTGCTGGAGGGACCCTAATCCTCCTTCCATTGCTATGTGGCTTAACATGTTAGGAGTATCAATGTCATGGAAGATCTAGTATTTACGGCACAGGACAGAATGGAACAATATACCAAAACATGGTCGTATTGGAACATATTCGTAAATTCGGACGAGGGGAAGTCACTCCTGGAGAGTTGCTCTGAGGAATGAGGTCGTCCTGCTCTTGTGGGGTTTTTTTTGTTGTTGTTTGTTCATTTCTGTTTGTTTTGTGTTTCTCTAGTTTTGCTTCTTTTTTTAAAAAAGGGAAAGAGCTAAAGTGTTCGTCTGACCAAATTTTGGTATATTATTTTTAGTTAAATGTTTAGTTATAAAGATGAGAAAATAGTGTGGATCGTAGTAAGATTAGAATATTTTCTCATATCCGTGATCTGCAATATAATAACATGTTGTCTTGAAATGTCTTGGGAAATAATCTATCTATTTTGTGGTATACTGTTTTAATGAATGCAAAGTTCTTTTGTATAAATAAAGAATAAAAAAAAAAAATCCCAAAATTTTAGCTGTTACCAGAACCGTAATAAAGGGGAAATCTTCCAATAGGGATGCTAGTTCTGGTTGCAACTAGGAATTCTTTTACTTTTGAGGGATTTCCTCTCACTTCCTGTTGTGACTGTGGGCAGAAAGGGAAGGGAAATCTCCCCAATAGGACACAGATGGCAAAAAAAAAAAAAAAAAAAAACTGTCAGGTTATAACTCTCCCTTACCTTATCCAAATAATAATAAAAAACAAATGGTACCTTCAGTTCTACTTTTCTACTTTAAGCAACCTCCTTATACCAAGCACATGATTGGACAATAAAGGAATAGCAGCAGACTGTTTAGCCGACCCCCCAGCTCTCTCCTGCTATTAACAGGTTCCTTGTCAGCCCATATGCATGCATCACTCCGATTGGTACCTAATGCTGCCCTTCCCTTTTCCAAGGTCTACTGTACTAGGACAAGATTTGATAACAAGCGTTTTTCAGATAATTACACTAAAAATAAATTTAGGGCCCATCCACCTTATTGCAAAGCAGTAAAGTGCATTGGTGCAATTGGGTGATATGTTTTCTTAATGGCACCCAATGCACCCTGTCAGTACATGGCAGTGCACTCTGACATGCTACCATGTGTTGTGCTGTGCTGCAAAAAAATAGTGCATGTCTGATTCTAGTGCGGCCTGGTGCATTGTCAGCCCATTCAGTTGAATGTACTGCTTCAACACAACACACATTAATGGGCATTAGCGCAACACACAAGACCACAACGGTGTAAATAGGCCCATAAAGTAAAAATAAAGGCAACATTTTTTTTTGTATTGGATAGAGTAGAGAGGAATTAGAACACCTGTCAGGATTTTATTATTGTCTGTGCAATCATTAGGGAGATTCAACCTCTCTCTTGGGTTTGTCCCCAAAACAGGAATAGAGGAGAAATCTTCCAATGGAAATTCTACTGTTCATGACCCTGGTGACAACAAAGGATTCCCCTGACTTTAGAGGGATTCCCTCTCACTTCTGGTTTTGGCTATGCAAAAAAGTTTTGCCTTTAGTTTTACTTTAATGATTTTCTAATTCTTATATAACTGCATTAACTGGGTTTATTTTACATACTGTATGTCTGGAGTTCACCTAGGGCAGTAAGAACTTGCCCAGAGATTTTAGGGAGCCTTAACTGTTTAATCTCATAGTCCTTTGGTTTGAGTCACTTTTTTTATCTACTGAAGGTTAAAGTGTAACTAAAAGCAAAACTTTTCTGTTTTCATTTTGGACAGAGTGAGGGGGTTAGATCCCCTGTGATATTTTCCTTCACTTCCTGTCCCATAGCCATAACAGGAAATGAGAAGGAATCACCAGGGTCAACAGAATTAGTATCCCCATTGAAAGATTTCACCTCTAATAGTTTTTTGATGTCAACCCAAAATTTGGGATTTTCTTTTACATTCACTTTCGGCAATAACAGCCACCAGAACAAATAGAGAGGGTGAATCTCCCTAATGGGGGCACAGACAGTAATAAAAACACAAGTATTCGCCTCCCTCTCTCCTCCATTCAAAGCTAAGAAGTTTTGCCTTTAGTTACACTTTAAAGTGTTAGTTCATTTTTACCTAAATAACACCTGTGCAGATAAGGGGGTAAAAGCAAACTGTTCAGCTTTGACTAAACTTGAATAATGTCCTTGTTACAGGTGTAGGCTATTTACATACCTCATGAAGCCTGACCTGAAAATTCCCAGGATGTTGCTAAGCTGTTGCTAAGCGAGGCCTAGCTGTTACTGTTCACCTTCACCATCACAGGAGTGATCTCTCAAATGCTGATCTCAGAGCTACTGCATCAGGGGAGAGAAAGCACATGTTGGATGGTTTGTGCTCGCTCTCATGATGGTGAAGGTGAACAGTAATAGCTGGGTTTCGTTTGGCAATGTCCTAAGCAACATCCTGGAAGGGTTTCAGGTCAGGCTTCATGTGGTATGTAAATGGCTTACACCTATAGCAGCAGCATTATTCAATTTTGGTCAAAGCAGCACACCTCGTTTTCATCTACAGATACTTAGTAAGCCTAAAATTAAAACATATATCTGATACAAGTATCACTTTAGTGGCCTTTACAGAATTTTGCGCTGCCTAGAAGTTTGCTTCAAAGGCCATCTCCATCTTTATACATTTACTTACTGCTCTCCCTGAAGCCCCTGCTGCCCATACATTATGAAATAGGAAATACTAAAAAACATTGAAAAATATAAATATTTAAGAAGTATAAAAAAATATATAAAATACAACATATAAAAAATTTGAAAATTAGTCTAGTTATAAAACATTTGCTGTGCGGATGACTCAGCATTCCTAGAGCCATCACAAATAATCCCCATAATGTGTCTAATATGTTATTTTCTTTTGATTGTTGACTCCATCTAGTTGCTAAAATACCGTATTTTTCCTGAAATATCTCAGTCAGGAAAATACTGTAAGGTACCTGTGGTAGGTAGTGTCTGAAGTGGAACTTGTGCTCTGAGTATTCAGGTGAAAACGTAGTCGGGCAGGTCAGGTCGGCAACAGGCAAAGCCAAATTGCCAAATTGGTACCAGAGAGTGGTCATGCAGGCAGGGGTCACACATGAGCTGGCGAAGAAGTACCAAATCAGCAGGCTGAAAAGTAGCAAGGATTCAGGCAGAAGTTCCATACCCGGGAATCAGAATTACAGAGCTATCAAACACCCAGGGAGCAAGTCCAACAATCGGGCATTGAGTAACAGAAAGTACTGCTATTTATGGCCTGCTTGATTGTACATTGTCCGCAGCTGGCAGCAGGTTGGGCTAGTGAGTCCAAGGCAGTGCATCAGGCTGGGAGAATATTGTGAGAACTTTAGAGCTCCCCCGTGGCACAACAGGTAAGGCTGCAGCTGTGGGACCAGGAACATCCCGGTTCAATGACACCTAGGGACATGACAGGGCCCCCTCCCCAGTGGACCCCTCCAGGGGCCTCGTTGGGCTTAGCGGGAAAGGAGGCATAGAAGTCTTGAATACGAGCGGGGGCATGCAAATCTTTAGCTGGAACCGAGGAACAGTCTGTGATGGGGTGTCCCTTCCAATGGACCAGATACTGTAGGCCACGGCCACGCTTTCTAGAGTCCAGAATTTTAGAACAGGAGGAGGTAACTGTTGTGTTCTGGAGTAAAGATTGAAAATTGCCTTTTTGAGGAGTGAAACGTGGAACACGGGATGTATTTGAAGAAAGGAGGACAGTTTCAACCGATAGGAGCCTGGCCCCACTCAAGCAATTATTCTGTAGGGCCAGATGAATCGAGGACCCAATTTAGTAGAGGGTTGTTTTAGTCTCACGTATTTGGTAGACAGCCAAACTATCCCCTACCACATATAGAAATCTGGCATCTTCGTTTGTTGGAGAAAAGCGCATATTTGCCTGCTGACTTCTGTAGCAATAGGCAAATCCTTTTTAAGTGTATCTAAATATTTTTCACCTGCTTATCCGCTGCTGGTACACTGGAAGAAGGTTGAAGTAGGGGAAAAGTCTGAGGGTGATAGCCTAGGGCTGCGTAGTATGGCATGATATGAAGAGTACTGTGCCAACGGAAGTTAATGACGCATTCAGTCAAAGGCAAATACTCAATTGGAGTGTAACAAGTTGACATAATGTTGAAGAGAGGTTTCTAGGGTCTGGTTCATGCTCTCGGTTTGACCGTTTGTTTGTGGGTGATGTGAAGTAGAGAGTGAGAGTGTTACTCCTAGTTTCTTGCAAAACGCTCTCCAGAATCGGGAAACAAATTAGGATCCGCGATCATAGACAATATTGGTAGGTATGCCATGATGTCTTACAATTTAGGGAAAGGAAGAGGGTAGACAGTGCTTCCGCTGTAGGTAATCCAGTGAGTGATACAAAATGGGACATTTTGGAGAAGCTATCCACTATGTCACATATAGCAGTCATTCCACCAGATTTGGGTACGTTTGTAATAAAATCCATAGTCAAATGGGTCCAAGGCTGGCGAGGTGCAGGAAGGGGTTGTAGCAGCCCAGTAGGCAATGTGTGAGGTACTTTATTTGCAGCACAAGTTGGGCAGGCAGCTACATAGTCGGTAACATCTTTCTTCATGTGAGGCCACCAGACATGACATTGTAAGGTCTTAAGAGTGATGGTGACACCAGGTTGATCGGATAACACACCATCATGTGCCCAGAGGAGCACAGTTTTTATGAGGCTAGGGACTACGAACAGGCGACCTGGTGGTATCTTTAAGCCTTGAGCACGATTCTGGGTTTCCTGTAACTGTTGGGCAAGAGCCGTAGAGATCTGTGCGAGAGTTTTGTGAGATGGGATTATACATTGCTCTGTAGGTCAATCTTCTTCAGAAGTAGCGAATTGTCTGGGAAGAGCATCAGCCTTCTTGCTCTTATGCCCAAGGACAAAAGAAATAATAAAATTAAAATGGGAGAAAAACAGAGCCCATCGGTCTTGACATGAATTCAACCATTTAGCAGTCTGAAAATACAGCAGGCTTTTATGGTCAGTCAGGATAGAAAAGGGTTTAGGAGCCCCTTTCAGAAGATGTCGCCATTCAGACAATGCCAGTTTGATGGGCAGTAGTTCACGATTCCCAACATCATAATTGTTTTCTGTTGGTGAAAACATTCTAGAGAAAAACGCCACTGGATGGATTCTACCGGACTTAGGTTGTCTCTGGTACAGCACGGCACCTGCTCCTACTTCAGAAGCATCAACCTCCACAATGTACTTGAGATCGGGGTTCAGATGCAGAAGAATTGGAGCCTTGTTGAACGTGTCTTTTAATTGCTGGAAAGCTGCGTTTGCTTTGGAGAACAACCCTTTGCAATTTGTACCTTTCCTAGTCATAGCAGTAAGGGGGGCAGCAATGGAGGCAAAACCTTTGATGAAGCGCCTGTAGTAGTTTCCGAATCCTAGAAAGCTTTGGAGCCCCCTTAAAGTGGTCGGTTGAGGCCATTGCAAAACAGCAGAACGTTTTTGTGGGTCCATTTGGAACTCAACAGCAATGATGATGTATCCAAGGAAAGTTGTGCGGTTTTGATGTAAGCTGTATTTCTCAATCTTAGCATAAAGGTAGTTTTCTCTTAGTCGCTGTAATACCTGCTTTACATGTGTGATGTACTCTTGTTGAGTCTTGGAGAAGATTAAGATGTCGTCTAAGTAGATAATCACAAAACTGTTTCCTGAAATCATGAAAAATGTCATTCATGAAACGTTGGAAGACAGCAGGGGCATTACAGAGTCCAAAGGGCATAACCAGATACCTGAAATGTCCATTGTGTGTTTTAAATGCAGTCTTCCACTCGTCTCTCTCTCTTATTCAAATCAGATTATAAGCCCCTCGGAGGCCCAGCTTAGTGAAGATAAGGGCTCATTTGAGCACATCAAATAATTCTAGAATGAGAGGCAAAGGATAGAAGTCTTTTACAGTGATCTGATTTAAGCCTCAATAGTCTATGCATGGTCGAAGACCCCCATCTTTCTTTTCAACAAAGAAAAAACCTGCCCCTACTGGAGAAGAAGAGGGTCGGATAAAACCTCTCTCCACGTTATCCTTAATGTATTCTTCCATGGATCTTTGTTCAGGCCGTGACAGGGGATAGGTCCTTCCTTTGGGAAGAGGTGCCCCAGGAATCAGATTCAAGTCAAAGGAACAATGTGGAGGTAAAACCTCTGCCTTTTGCTTGCAAAATACATCTGTACATTCATGGTATTCATGAGGTAAGGTAGGAGGGATGGCCATGGAAGCCAACAGACAACCAGTAAGTCTTTTGGGTTGAGACAAACAGTTCAGGTGACAGGAAGGCCCCCAAGAGGTTAGTTCTCCATGTAATCAATCAAAAGAAGGGTTGTGTTATTGTAACCATGGGTAACCAAGGATAACAGGCAGTAGTGGAGAATCAATAAGAGACAGGATGATTTCCTCTTTGTGGAATGTGCCTACCTGAAGGCTGATTGTAGTAGTTTCAAACTTCACAAGGCCATTTCTTAACAGTTGTCCATTCAGGGTGGTAATGCTCAGGGATCTAGACTTGGGAACAAATGGGATGTTATTTTCTTTGCCAAAATTGTAATCCAGGAATATGCCAGTGGCCCCAGAATCCACAAAAGCCTCACAGGAGACAAATTTAGAGGCTAAATGGAAGATTGTGGGCACAGTAATTTTGGTCTTGGAGGAAATACTTGTAAGGTCTAACCCAGCTTCTCCAACACGGGTTAGACCCTGCCTTTTACTGTATGGGAAGGGCAAACAAATAACAAATGTCTTTTTAAGTCCACAGTAAAAGCATAGGCCCAAAACACACCTTCTTTGTTTCTCTGACTCTGAGTTTCAGGTTCAGGCTGGGGGAAGGGGTGCTTGGAAGTTAGGGGCCAAATGGTAACCTGGCCTAGGACGCTTGTGAGTTCTAAGTCTCTTCTGGCACCTTTCATGATACCGGACATCCAGACGGACACACAGCTCTATACATTTTTCAAGGTCTTCTGGTGAATCTTTATAGACCAATTCGTCCTTAATGCGATCTGTAAGACCTTTATGGAAAGCTGCACGTAATGCCCCTAAATCCCATTTAGTTTCAGCAGCCAGGGTATGGAACGCAATAGCATACTGTGCCACAGTCCTGGTACCTCTATCTGGTTTGCCAAATACAGTCTGGAGAGAAGCCATAATTTTATCAGCATCTTGCAGAACAGGATCATTAGGTTCCAGGAAAGGTGAGACCCATGCCAGGGCTTTCCCGTTTAATACGGAAATTACAAAAGTCGCTTTTGCAGAAGTGCTAAAAGACCCATGGTTGTTGCGGAAATGCAAACGGCAAACATCTAAAAAACCTCTGCAGTTCTCCATGCCACCACCAAATTTTTCAGGTAAGGGAAGTTTGGGTTGCACAGAAGAGGCGGGTTGAATTGGAGCAAGTTGGGAGCTGGAGTCCGGACAGGTGCAGAGGATCCAGGCAAACACGACTTAAACATAGCACAAAGTTCATCTAGCTTAGCTTCCAGAGAAGCAAGATGCTGCTCATGAGCTCCAATCAATTGTCCTTGATGCAAAATCGCCTGAATAATCTCAGCAGGGTCCACTGTCATTATGGCCCGTTTGTAATGTAAGGTACCTGTGGTAGGTAGTGTCCGAAGTAGAACTTGTGCGCTCAGGATTCAGGTGAAAACGTAGTCGGGCAGGTCAGGTCGGCAACAGATCAGGTAAAGCAGTACAAAAAAGGTATCCAGAGAGTGGTCAGGTGGGCAGAGGTCATACACAAGTTGACAATGAAGTACCAAATCAGTAGGCTGGAGAGTAGTCAAGGATTCAGGCAAAAGTTCAATACATGAGAATCAGAATTACAGAACTATGAAAAACCCAGGGAGCAAGTCCAACAAGCGGGCATTGAGTAACAGGAAGTGCTGCTATTTATGGGCTGCTTGATTGGACATTGTCCGCAGCTGGCAGCAAGTGGGGCTAGTGAGTTTAAGGCAGTGCATCAGGCTGGGAGAACATTGCAAGAAATCTAAAGCTCCCCCATGGCACAACAGGTAAGGCTGCAGCTGTGGGACCAGGATGTTCAATAACACCCAGGGACATGACAAATACTGCATTATGACCACTAGATGGGACTAACAATCATAGGAAATTAACATATTAGACACATTATTGGGATTATTTGTGAGGGCAGGGTGAATACTAAAGCACATTTTTTATAAATAACCTCCTAAATGTCTTATAGTTAGCCACGTGAGTCACTGGTCCTTCCTCCTCTTATTTACAACCCTTATCACTACTCAGAATGATGCTAACATTGTGATGCGTGAGCACCTTCCTGTGTAGCACTACTGTGAGCCCGGGCTGGTGTTGATGCCTACCAGGGGCTGTGTCAATGGCAGCATCGGTGGAAGTAGGTTAAATGACTCAGGACATTATTCTGTATAGAAGACCAGAATAATGAATCCAGGGGAAAAAGCACTGAAGAAGAGGCAAGTATTGCTGTAAAAGCTGCTTTTCCTTATTCTAATTATTGCTGGGGAACTTATTCTTTAGGTAAAATAACATCCTGGAGTTCTCCTTTAATCATTCAATTATAGATAGCTTGGCAATGTTGCTATATTCTCCATATCACCGCTTATAGAACAGAAAATGCAGCAAACAGGCTTTGAAAGCTACATTTCACATTATAGATTGCAAATATGCAAGGATACATTTTTCTTCTTTGGTATAGTCGATAAACTATGCTCTATAGGCTATTATTTATTCATTCAGTGCCGGTATTTCCAGTAAACCGCTTAAGAGAACACTGCAGGGTTGTTGTCATTTTGGATGCGTTCCCACTCTGGGGTTACTTTTTTCCTTTGTGAATCCAACCTGGGCATTGATTTCCAACTTCAATAAGAAACACAGGGCCGTATTCATTATTGCTCTCTTTCTAGCTTTGATTTTAGTTTCTTTCTCTCTTGGTGCAAATTTGTAACAGGTATTAACGAAATGGTGTAACCGTATTCTTGAAGCAGCCATTCCAATTGAATTTTAAAGCTGTATTAATCAGATACATTAGATTAGCCCTTCTCATCCATTTTACACCAGAGGAACCCTTAAAATAAATTTCAGGTCTCATGAGAACCCATACTAAAACCAGTTCATTGGAGGTCTATGGGAAAAATGTCCCTTACATTGGTGATTAGAAGGAAGAATGTCACCATTATAGACAGTTAAAAAGATAAATTGGTGTCATGCTGTTGGCTTTGTCAAGTGGTGTTGGACCAGGAACTATGCAGGCACCATCAAATGGGAAGACAATCAACCACAGCTCAAGGAACCCTACGACCACGAGCAAGTGACAGGTGTATCGCAAAGAGATCCCCGGGTTACACTTGCTGCAGTGCGTGCCTCGGTACCAGCCCTCCCCCTCATATACATCCAAGGAACTTGAAGGTAATATGTGAGAGGAGGGCCGGTAGGGATCATGACATTCAGCTCTGTCATGACAGCTTCCCTGAGCCACTCTGTAAAGAACTTTTGTGCCCTCTTGACCCCCAATACTATACCCTCCTAACCTCTCTGTACCCTGCCCTCTTGAGCCCCCAGTAGCATGCCCTCCTAGCGCCCCAATGCCAAATTCTCCTGACCCCACAATACCATAACCTCCTGACCCACCAATACCATACCCTCCTGGCCCCTTAGTACTGTACCCTCCTGACCTCCCTGCCCGGCGCCCTCCTGGCATCTTAGTACTGTACCCTCCTGATCTCCCTACATCATGCTCTCCTGACCCCTCTGTACTCTGCCCTCCTGAGCCCCCAGTACTGTGCCCTCCTACGTACGATGACCCCCGAGTTCTCCCGTCCCATGTCTCTCCAATCCTCCCATATCATAACCCCCAGTTCTCCCGTGTTTTCAAGAAATGTCTCACCGAGTCCCT
>BLSH010366694.1:237086-286811 GCA_018402905.1 Glandirana rugosa
CCCCCCCCCCCCCCCCCCCAAACCAATATTGTTTCCTTAGAGGTCTCAATGGTGACCCTGCCCCATACTTACTCCCTGTCACATTTTGTTTTACACTTGGACAGGAGGGGAAGTTGGGATGGCACATACAGGAACCAATCCTCTCCAGTTTCCTCCTGCAGCCAGTGGAAAATGTTTGTTATGCTATTCAAAAGAAAAAACAAATGAAATTCTCACCCATTTCATTTCAATGTGGCCCACGACCGGTTACCAAATCACTTAAGTGGCTCGCTTTTCAAAAGGTTGCGCACACCTGCCTTAAAGTGTCATGAGAAAAAAATGGAGGCTGCATTTGCTGTAATCTTTAAATATGCTAGCTGCCTACCTGTTATGCCCACCCATCATCTTAAGTACACATGTCACACACAAGGCACGGGGGCTGAATACGGCCCTCCAGGCCATTTCATGTGGCCCTCCCATCTCTCCTGCAGCTGCGGCACTCCCCTCGTCTCCTCCCCCACCTTGTCTCCACAGTCAACAGCAGAGAAGAGGACAGGACTCCTCCACCAGATCCTGCGCTTCTCCCTTCAGCCACGGAGAGGCTTGTCTTGGCTCCCTCTCCTTCTTAGCAGTCAGCAGCAGAGAGGAGGGCAGAATTCCTACAGATCCGGCGCCTCTCTGTGCAGCCAAAGCACCCCCTGCCCCATCTCCACCTCCCCTAATCTCAGCAGTCAGCTGACTCCAGCCCTCCTCCAGATGCTGAACTTTCTACTTCCCAGCTTTGTACTAGCACAATGTAAGTGAGGTGCACTGTGATGTAAGGCAGGGTGGGGAACTCTTGATTTCTGATGGTGGGGGGGACTCTTGACATCTGATGTAAGGGGGGGGGGGGCTCTTGACATTTGATGTAAGGGGAGGGGGGTGATTTGGAAATCTAGTCCTACAGATACAGCCCACCCTTTGAGGGCAACCGTAATGTTGATATGGCCCGTGATGAAATTAAGCTTGACACCCCTGTCTTAAAGTGGTAGTAAACCCTCCTATCATTTTCAGCCAAAAAAGCTGCCATCTTGGCCTCTGTTTAATTTACAACTGCCATGATGCTGCACATGTGATCAGCTATGACACCAGCCATTGGATGGTTTGACAGTTTGGTTTAGAGCACAACCAATGGGAGTGTTACATTTCAGGCACTGTTTTTTAAACTGTTAAATGGATGGGTTTACTACCGCTTTAAGCACTAACCTGTAGAGTCGCCAAACTTAAGCAAATATGCAGATGAGGGAAGTCACCAAGCCTCATTGTTTCTCCTGACTGGCATTGAAAGCATTGTCATGAACAAATCTAAGACGTGAAACATTTTTTCAGCCTTAATGCACAATTGAAGTAAAAAAAGAATACTAGGCACTAGGAGTTTTTTGGTAGAAGGGACTATTGTCAGACTACGGTTTCCATTTTCTCCTAGCATGTGTTTTTCTTTTTCTGTACACATTATTGCTCGCTCGATAGCGATCGAGCTTCTGCAGCATTTTACCCAGTAAAGTGTCAGGTGTTCCCAGGTATATTCTACCACTAGCAACACCTCACCAGTGTTACTGTGCATTTAAGAAATAGTTTTGAATGTTCTCCTTTTTCCTCCATTGTAGTAAAGTGCTAAGCAGGGTTTTGAAAACTTTAGTGAGTCTTTTAGCACTATCACAACTTTTGTCATGTCTATAGGCTGTTTGTAATCCTTCTGCTCACAACTCAGATTAGATTCATTATGGTATACAAGTATTGCCTACCTTCACCATGGCATCTGTATGTTTCTGATTTATCTGCCAGCACTGCTACACAAATCACTCCACAGTCAGTTCTGCCTATCTGTAGCCATCTTCCAATGTTGGTTTAAGAGATGGTATCTTGTACACCTTCATAAGGGAGTTTAAAGTAAAAGGAAGTACAGGGGTGCTTAACTACAATAAATATCCTGTAAACAGAGTTAGAACACCCAAATGTTGATACAAAGAATGATTTTGTATTGAAAGTAGTACAGGTATTGGTAGTAAAGTAGTATAAGTACAGTAGTAAAGCTCTAAAGCAGTGGTTCTCAACTCCGGTCCTCGGGACCCCTCAACAGGCCAGGTTTGCAGGATAACTGAAATGCATCACATGTGATATCATTTGCTGCTCAGTGATTGCAGTATTCTAGTCTGCATCTCCCCAAGGTAATACTTAAAATCTGGCCTGTTGGTGGGTCCCGAGGACCGGAATTGAGAACCACTGCTCTAAAGAAATAGTACATCCAGTATCAAATATACAAAGTGTCAATAAAGTGTAGTATACGAAAATGGGAGCATTTAAAGCTTAATACATCCAACACAATGTCATGCAATTAAAAAGCATGCCAAAGATAGTGGCCACAACAAATACAAAGGTCAGGCAGATGTGACAAAAAATGAGTTCCAATTTTAAACAACGTGGGATTCTTAGACTTAGGTCCTCCTGAAGATATGGGTCTAAGCACAAAAGATTAGGTCCAATATTTGATGTTTCAGGTGGTCCTCCTTGGGAAAGGGACAAGAAAATCAAATGGTTGAGGTATCGCTTAAGGCAATATCAAAAAAAAGGGGAGGCCCAGTATTCTGTCCACTAACTCACCTATTAAGGTGTGGATTAATGCACCTAAAGGATACAGTAATTCATAAAGAGAGGGCATGAGGTCCCCTTTAAAAAAGATGGTACTTACTAATCCAAATAGTTTGACAATTAGGAAAATAACTATGATATAATGAGTAGAAAAATAACTTTATTAGAACTTAAGACAAAAAAAAAACACACATAAAGCTGTGTAAAAACCATCACTAGCAAAAATTCAAATGACCTCCACACCTCGCTCATTAAAAGACTGACAACGTTGTCAATCCAGACAATAACTCTAAATGACAAATCACCAAAACAGAGTAACAAAACAATTAACACATCAGCTCATGTTATAAGAAACATTGTATTCAGCTAAAATACTATTGCTTTGTTACTATGTTACACTTAGATGCTCCTTTTGACCAGGTGGATAGCTTGTGGTCATATCATTCATTAATGGGTGATTTGTCATTTAATTCTGTCAGGGTTATTGTCCGTGCTCAAGTTTTTTATTGGATTGACAACGTTGTCAGTTTTTTAATGTGTGAGGGGTAGAGGTAATTTTGAATTTTTGCTAGTGATGGTTCTTCACAGCTCTATATGTGTTTTTTGTCTTAAGTCCTAATACAGTTTTCTTTCTACTCATTATATCATAGTTATTTTCAGTGGCGGCTGGTACTATATTTTTTGTCGGTCAGTCGGATGGATCAACCGAACCTCCCCTCTGTTGGGCGGTCACCAGCCCCGCACTTACCCCATCTAGGTCACGGGCAGCGCTTCCTCTGGGTGGCGGGTTGGGTCTCCTGCTCCTCCGCTTCATGAAGGCTTCCCCTGTGTCTCTTCGTCCTCTACCTCTTCTCCAATACGAGCGCTTCTCCTCTCGGCTAATCTGACCCACAGGACCCTGATTGGCCAGGAGGAGAATCAGGAAGGAAGACAATAGCGAATATTAATTCGCTATTGTCACACAACCTGGTGGGCTCAGGGCACAGTACTCTGCGCCCCGAGCCACCCTTTTTTGAAGCCAATTAGAGCCTCAAGCTGTTATCATGTGCTTCTAAAAAAAAAAAAAAAAAACCCATTGGAATCCATGCGTCCGGAGCCCTGCATGTAGATTATAGGCCGGGCGCATGGATTAGGGGGGCGGCGCCCCTGTGCCCCATATGGACGGGCCGCACTGGTTATTTAACTTGTTGTTAAACTACTTGGATTGCTTGGACTACTACTTTCTTTATTAATTACTCCTTGGGAAAGGGGTCTAAGCACCTGGAAACATCAGATGTTCAACCTCATTTTATTGTCACATTTGCCATACTTTTGTACCATGGTGGCCATGTTTTTTAAGCTTATTTTTTGCATGAAGTTGTGTTGGATGTGTTACGCATTGCATGCTGCCATTTTTGTATACTGCATTTTTTTGACACTTTGTATATTTAATGCCGTTTGTACTATCCCTTTAGACCTTTGTAATATCTTTACTAATTTCAATATAAAATTATTTTTGCATTAAAATGTGGGTGTGCACTCTGTTTATAGTATATTTATTGTATTATATTCATTAAGAAAGGCTCTGTTTAGTTCTTCTTTTACATGCAGAGCCCTGCAACATACCATTTAGAGTGAATCCATAATATGAAATTAGTAGAACTTAGAAGGAATAAAGTAAGCATCATGCATTTTGTGTATACTATTTATTTTTCTCTGTTTCCACTTGTGATAGTTTTGTTGCATCTTATCTGTCATTGTTGTGCTTGTCTGTGTTTGTGGTCCCTCTCCTGTAGTACACAGTGGTCTATTGTCAGTGGAGTACTGTTGGTCGTTGGCCATTTTTGTTTGGTGTCTGATCTACTTGGCTGTGGTTAAAAGAACTTTAAGTATTCTTTTTATCCTTTTTGCATGTTGCAATAGGCTGCCTTGACATCATAACAACAAGCAATGGTAGGTTTTTCTATCTTCTTTTATTGAATATTCTGTTTATATATGCATTTATTTGTTGAAAAATCCGAAGGCCTATGTATGAAAAGTGGTGTGTCCGGAAATTTGATCTTGCTCATAGCCACCAGTCAGTGTCCAACTGTTATTTATGTCACAGTCTGAGAATAAAACTAGGACTCTGATTGGTTGTTTAGGCATACAAAAATGCTCATTTTAGTACACTCTCCATAGAGCATTTTCCTTGAATAAATTAACCTGCTTTAGTGCAGTCATGGCAGTATTTTATCTCCTTCTAGGTCTTAATTATTACCTATAATCCAGGTGGTGAGATCCTTCCCCATTACTTCTAACATTGCGGTGAATGTGTTATTTCAGCCAAGCTAATAGTGTCACAGAAATTGGTTGCTACTTTTTTGGCTATATTCCTATGAAGAAATCCCCAGGTGGGCACATGATACTGTGTGGCGTTACCCCCTCTAGTTTAGATGATTCTTCATAGGAGTATATGGAGAACTCACTTTGACTAGGCAACTTAGCTAAGTTAATGTGATAATCACAATCAGCGCAATTAACAATAAGTGCTAATAAATACTAACAAACAAAACCACTAATATTAAAAAATGTGTTGCTAAGCCAAACACTGTGCAGTGATTTCACAACACTTAACCACTTCCTTACTGGGCACTTAAACCCCCCTCCTGCCCAGACCAATTTTCAGGTTTCAGCGCTGTCGCATTTTGAATGACAATTGCGCGGTCGTGCGACGTTGTACCCAAATAAAATTGATGTCCTTTTTTCCCCACAAATAGAGCTTTCTTTTGGTGGTATTTGATCACATCTGCGGTTTTTATTTTTTGCGCTATGAACAAAACCAAGAGCGACAATTTTGAAAAAAAAACAATATTTTTTACTTTTTGCTCTAATATATATCCCAAAATAAAAAAAAAAAAAATTATTTATTGGGTTTGGCCGATTTTATATTCTTCTACATATTTTTGGTAAAAAAAATCGCAATCGGCGTTTATTGATTGGTTTGCGCAAAAGTTATCGCGTCTACAAACTATGGGAATTGATTTATGGCGTTTTTATTATTATTATTTTTTTTACTAGTAATGGCGACGATCTGCGATTTTTATCGGGACTTTGATATCCGGGCGGACATGTCGGACATTTTTGACACTTTTTTGGGACCAATGACATTTATTCAGCGATCAGAAATTTAAATGTCCACTGATTACTGTATAAATGTCATTGGCAGTGAAGGGGTTAACCAGCAGGGGGCAGTGAAGGGGTTAACAATGTTCCCTGGGTGTGTTCTAACTGTGTGGGGGATGGGCTGGTCGGGACATAACAGATCTAACTGATCCCAGTGACAGGGATCAGTAGATCTGTTTGTCCCCTGTCACAGAACGGGGAACCGCCGTGTTTACATCGGCGGTTCCCCGTTCTACTGCTCTGTACGGCGATCGCGGGTCAGGAGCGGACATCGAGTCCGCCCGACCCGCGGGCACGCCCCCGCAGCGTGCGGCGGCGGCGCGCGCGCGCCGCCGCCGCCGCCCAGAGCGCGCAGGGGGCGTGTAAAGGGGCGGACGTCCATGGACGTTCCCCCGGATTTTGTGGTCCGCGCTGTTGACGTCTTTTGTCAATAGCGCGGACCTGTAGAGGTTAAAAAACATATCATTTAAACTGAAAACAGTGTAGCGCAAAACCTTGAAATTCATAACAAAAATGTATATAAAGCCCGTGGAGTGCTTCGGCAAGTGGATGGGATGGTTGCCCTGTGTAAATCAAGGAGGATACGAGTGGCGAACCCAAATCAACAGCAGTAGTGGGATAATATTGATGAGCATGTTATCACAATAATTGAGGTGAGCAGGTCCTTCACCTGGTGGTACATGTTCACTGTTTTTTGTTATCTGTTATTTTTATTATTTTTGGAAGTCGGGTGAAATTAATTTTTTAATATATAGTTTTTGGACATTGGACAAATGCCCCCCATTGGGTCAGGCAGCATACTTTGGGATGAGAATAAGTGCCTGGGCCTCCATCTGGCTGGTCATTATTCACTCATACTTGCCTGGCCTAAACCTCCCACTTACCTTTCCTATCTTCCTATGGAGTACCCTGCATTTCCTTTCTGCTAAATACTGCACCAGCCTTGCACAGGTTGGTCAATTAGGAGCAAGGTTTTTCTAATATGAGGTGGTATCAAAAAGTTTTGAGACTAGTTTTGTAAGTGGCACGTGCGCTTCAAGAATGGAAGAACATCACTGGACGACGATGAGAGATCAGGAATACCTTCAACGAGCTCAACCCCCGAAAGTGTCGAAACCATTCGGCAACTTGTGCACGATGAGCGTCAGAGAACAATCACGCATGCCACTAAAAACACCTCCAATGACTCATTGCACCATCGCTGTAAATTGCTGAATCATGTCAAACGTTTCTGTTGCAGGTTTTCCCAGTTTCATGCAGAATTTCACTTTTACTCTTTGTTCTAACTTGCTGTCCATGATGAAATAGCAGACGTGGTAATGCACGTGGTCAGAATAGCACCAGTTGCATAGCTCCCGATGTACACAGGACGATGTCTTTTGGCACACTGACTTATGAAGGTTGGTGCTCCCTGTGACTGTGCATACAGCCTTGTGCTGCCATCTGTTGGCGTGTTACAAAACTAGTCTCTAAACTTTTTGATACTACCTCGTACATAACAACATTATTAACATTTAAGTGTATGTCCAGCCAAAACGTTTATTTTTATTTGATATAAGAATGAAGAATTAGGACCCATGTTTCTGCAGGTTTCCGTAAGAGAGATTTGCCTACATTTCTGTTCTGGTGACAATGGTTTTACCGGACAGGTATTGAGGGAAAATCTGCAGCAGGGACACATACAGACAGAAAGAAGTCAACTGAGGTTTCAGACTTCCCCACTTTGCTAAAAACTCATTTTATTTCTGTGTTGCTGTTGGAGATTTATCGTCATTTCCTGTGTGTTGGGGCCATTGTCTTTTGGTAAGAAAGTAACTGCAAATCTCTCCAACCGAGCGATAAAACCAGACAAGGGTTCTCGATTATAAAATGTTTTTTAAAAAAAGAAAGATTTGCTTGGACATATTAAAGTATAACTAAAGGAAAAATGTTTTTTTGTTTTGGATAGGATGGAGAGGAATTTAAAAACCTGTCAGTTTTTCATTGTTGTCTGTCTCCCCATCAGAGAGATTCATCTTTTCTATTTGTGTTATCTTCCGTTATCACAGAGAGTGAAGGAGAATCCTAAATTTTGGGTTGTCCCCAGAACAATAATAGTGGGGAAATCTTCCAATGGGGACAGTAGTTCTGGTGTAAATGGTGACAACAAAGGTTTCTCTCAATTTAGAGGGATTTTCTTGGACTTCCTGATTTGGCTATTAGACAGGAAGTGAAGGGAAATCTCCCCATTGGGGAAAACACCCTGATAGGGTAAAACCTTTCCTTACACTATCAAAAATTAAGAAAAAGTTTTGCCTTTAGCTACGGTAATTCTTTTTTAGATTTTTAGTTGCATATTTATTTCCTTTAATAGAATTGTTAAAAAAGTTACTTTGAAATGTACTGATGATTAAACTTACAAATTTTTCCAGGCTGCTTCATAGACTACAAAAGTATTTTGTTTAGAGGTTCTGTGTTTTATATGCCCACATCCTATAATTTGTACGTATCCCATCAACACAATTGTACCCCTGGACTTTTTCATGAGCATATAGATAATGACACTACATAAATAATTATCTAAAAGCATCTAATTTATTATACATAATATTTAAAATCACATATAGTGTCGTGTCCATTATAGGGTATGCACATTTTTTCATCCAATGATCCAAATATGAATGTGTTTCGAATGAGCTTCCTCAGGAGCACATGTAAATGATACCTACAAATATAACATATGGCTACAGACACCATACATCACAATGTCCAACATAGTACACAAATTTTAATCATATAAAATTTAATACCAATATCATGGAACCCAATCCTTTAAAATCATAAATGTGCAAGTTCTGCTGGGACCAGATTGGTGTGAAACGCACAGCCTGAAAATGCGTATAACACATGCCCTTCTCCTATGTTGTGAAATACAGCAAAATTAAAAATCAATACAAATTTTTATATGTATTGGTGGTTATGGGCACATCACTTTCTAACAATACTATTTAGAATATATAAAGTATGTTGTGTTACAACTATATGCAATCGTTACCATGGGTAAAACTGGTTGAAGGCGGTGGACGCAGAGGTGTGGTACAGACCCAGGGAATGATTTTTGATGACCATTTTGTGTCCATTTCATATGTTTGGTAGCAGTGTAGCAACCCATCTCTTAGAAGAACCCCCTACCCCCCCCCCCAATTGGAGTCATCTTTTCAGATCCATAAGAACTGTGAAGAGCTGTGATTTCTTTTAATCTAAAGGGGGGTTGGGTTTCCGCCCTCTGTTGTGGTCCCAAAATGACCTCATGGGTTTGATGGACAGCCTTTGTAGGCTTGAGAATGGTGGTGTCTCTTCAGAGTTGGCTGGTGCAATACATCGTTTCTGCTTACTACTGATGAAGAAACCCGTTGAAGAACCATTTACATTTCTGTATTTCTATGTATCCAATGTAAACTGTCTGTTTCCCAAGGGGTACTGATAACCCGTGGTAACGCTTACATATAGTTGTTATGCAACATGTATATACTGTATATTCCAGATGTTAGAAAGTTATGTGTCGATAACCATGAATATATATGTACATTTTTGTTAATTTTTTTTTTTTTTATTGGGTAAACAATTATGCAGGAATAAAGCTAGGTTCACACTTTTAGGACCTTAGTCCTGTTGTGTAGGCAGCCCATTCATTTCGGTGGGCTGCCCTACCCACAGAAAGGCAGGGAAAGAAGTCCCTGACTGTTTTTTTCAAAATTGCTGCAGTGCCATGCAGCTTGGCATGAAAACGTGCCGATAAGTGGCAGGCCATTAAGAACTCATGCCACCCCCGATGTGCACAGAGCCCAAAGTCAGTTTAATTGTAAATAATTGTTGTGATATTTTGGCACCCTAAAAGTCCCATTTGTTTGTAAATATTCTTTCTCTACTTATGAGCTGGGGATGTAGTGCTCAATGATCAACTATTATTTCCTTGATTCTCCTGCTTTATAGTTAGACCAAACTTCTTTACATTTTTAAGGCTAACTCTACTCAAAACTAATAGAACAAACTGGGAATTCAACAGTGAAGAAACCAACTTGACTTGGCAGGAACTAGAACAGAAATATATCAGTTTTTGTTGCAGTTCTTACCTAGACTTATACAAGAATCTGAATATTCAGTCTTAAGTATTAGATTTGTGCAGGATTGCTTCCCCCTCTTTTTAGCTGAAGTGTCAAGGGTCACCTAAAGTCTGGCAGTTGCTGGCCTGTGAACATTCCCAACTCACACAGTGCACCTGAGAATACACAACATAGCCTGTAGTTCTTTATATTACTCTTAAAGTGGAAGTATAGGCAAAAACTAACTAACTCTATTCTTACTCTCTGCCACATTCTAAGACTAATCTATCTAGCCCTGCAAAAATCACTGTACTTACCTGTTCTGCAGCCAATCCAGTCTGGTCTCCAGCGGTGGATGCTGTGTGCAGGAGAGAACTGACAAGGACGGGAAATGCCTGGGAAGTGGTGTCACCCATAGAGTTACTATGGGGCTTCCATTGTTGACTGCCTCTCGTGCACATGCCTACACATTGAAGCTGCGGCGGACAGCTCAGCATGGGACCGGACCGGAGTGGCTGCAGAACAGGCAAGTACAGTGATTTTTGCTTTACAGGGTTAGGTAGATTAGTCTTAGAATGTGGCATAGAGTAGGATTCAAGTTACTTTATAGTTCTTCTACTTCAAATTGTTATGCACACTCAGGACCTGGGAGAATGTGTAATGTCAGGCAGCTCATGTCAGATGACCTTTGACCCATGACACTCTAGCTTAAAGTGGATGTTAACCCACCATTCACCCAGTATAAACTAATGGCACAGTATTAATGTATATATACATGCAAACCTCCTGCATGTATCCCTACCTTGCAAATGTCCTTCCTGTAAGCACTTACAGCTGTATAAAACACTGAAATCCGTGGGTGGTTCTGTTTGCTGGAACTCGGTGGGTGGAGTTGTGATGTCACAAGCCTCCCCATCCACTTCTATATTGAGGGATTGAGGAGGGAGGGAGAGGGGAGTGTAAAACATTCTCTGCTCCGTGAAGGAGATAAGCAAATTGCTTGTCACTCACAGAGCATGGGCTGATACGTCTGTGTATTTCCCTGTTAACTCTTTGTGGCAAGACTGGGCACAAATGACATGACATGCTATATTCTACCACATCCACTTTAAGTGCCTGGCTAAGACAAAGTAAGTAAAACCAAAAAGAGTCTCAAATATATATCTTTAAAGTTGTACTACCCAAATACCCCCCACACTTAATAAATTGTCCTAGCAGCAATAAAAAAAACTAAGCTAGATGCCCCTTTTGCTTACCTAAATACTTGGTCACTTGATATACTGGGTCCCTAATCTCTTATCTTCCAGACCTGCCTTTCTTTACTTTAAATTCATTGTGAGGTCAGTGAATAAAATGCCCTTCACATTAGTGATCAGTAGGAAGAATGCATCCCTTACAGTGGTGGTCAGAATACCACCATTATAGATACACTATATTACCAAAAGTATTGGGATGCCTGTCTTTACACGCACATGAACTTTAATGACATCCCAGTCTTAGTCCATAGGGTTCAGTACTAAGTTGGCCCACCCTTTGCAGCTATAACAGCTTCAACTCTTCTGAGAAAGCTGTCCACAAGGTTTAGGAGTGTGTCTATGGGAATGTTGGACCCTTCTTCCAGAAGCGCATTTGTGAGGTCAGGCACTAATGTTGGACGAGAAGACCTGACTCACAGTCTCCACTCTAATCCATCCCAAAGGTGTTCTGTCGGGTTGAGGTCAGTACTCTTTGCAGGCCAGTCAAGTTGCTCCACCCCAAACTTGCTCATCCATGTCTTTACGGACCTTGCTTTGTGCACTGGTGCACAGTCATGTTGGAATGGGAAGGGGCCATCTTCAATCTGTTCCCACAAAGCTGGGAGCATGAAATTGTCCACAATGTCTTGGTATGCTTACACCTTAAGAGTTCTCTTCACTGGAACTAAGGGGCCAAGCCCAACCCCTGAAAAACCACCCCACACCAGAATCCCCCCTCCACCAAATGATTTAAACCAGTGCACAAAGCAAGGTCCATAAAGACATGGATGAGTGAGTTTGGGATGGAGGAATGTGACTGGCCTGCACAAAGCCTGACCTCATCCCAATGGAACACCTTTGGGATGAATTGGAGTGGAGACTGTGAGCCAGGCCTTCTCGTCTACATCAGTGCCCGACCTCACAAATGCGCTTCTGGAAGAATGGTCAAACACTCCCAAAAACACACTCCTAAACCTAATGGACAGTCTTCCTAGAAGAATTGAAGCTCTTATAGCTATAAATGGTGGGCCAACTCAATATTGAACCCTGTAGACTAAGACTGGGATGCTATTAAGGTCCATATGCGTATAAAGGCAGGTGTCCCAATTCTTTTGGTAATATAGTGTAGCTAAAAAGATAATTCGTGTCATTCCACTGGCTCTGTCAAGTACTGTTGAACCCAAACTTATCCAGGCACCATCAGAATGAACCCCTAGCAACTTCTGGAGGAACCCTGGTTGATAATGGCTATTTTAAACTATAGAATTGAAGGGTTTTTCTTCTGGTGATATCTGACTGATATGGACATGTCCAAGCATGTCCAGCAGCAGGGTCCTCTGGATCCTAATGACTGTGGTGCTGTGATGACATCGCAAATAAGGGGACCGGGTAGTGGCAGGCACAGACTGCATCACTGGATAACCAATCTACACTCACAGAATTGGCACCATCAAGGGGTGCAGATTCAGGAAAGCAAAAAGATCTGGGAATGGAAGGGAGAAAGGTGGGTGGGAGGATGGATGGGAGCTTTTCCATGTGCCCAATGATGAGCTTTCAAAGGCCAGTGTTATGTAATTATTGAGGACTGGATATTCAGATTCTTGCACAAGTCCAATCATGACCAGTTATTTTTAAATAGATTATATTATAAATTTAGAACATTACCATGTCAAATCAACTCACAGAATGAATGCTCAGAATCTTATTATCTGGAAAATATGCTTTGGTTTTTTATTTTGATGCATTTCTAATTTAGTTCGGAGATTGATGCGAAATTAGACTTGCACTGTGGAAGATGAACTAGGCAACTGAGATATTTATTTCAATATTTTATTATCTTTTTAGTAATAGTTGCAGTGCTGTAATAATATCTTGGAGCCTCATTTGTCTTGCTTGCGTCAGTGCTGAGAGTGGGTGGAAAAGCGTGTTTTGAATCTAGATGCCTGGCTTTGTTTATACATTACTCAATAGAAAAACATGCTACTGTGACATCACAAGTGGCCTTAACGTTAGGAGTAAATGGATTATTATATCAGATACGAGTTGGCGGAAACCACATTAGACTGTATAGGGAAAATAAAGCTTATCAGTCATCTATGCACAACGTCACAATGGATTCACACCAATGTGCTTATAGTAATGTGCGTTAAAACCAAAGTTTTATCACTCATTAACATGGTAGTCCCCACAATGCACATGTACAGTATTAACCAATGCAACTGCACTGTAAAGCTCTGCAACACATTTTTGGGAATGTATATTGTGGTTACCTGAAAGAGGTTCTGGTATGTTTTTCCATGCATTGGTGCTTGTTAAGGGCCTGTTCATAGTAACTATGGCACCTTAACACAATTAGATTAAACACACAAAAATAATGCATGTAATGCTGAGAATAGTGCCAAAACAGTCTGCCCACCCAAAAGTTGATATTTTTGGTAATGGGTGAGCCTTGGTGACCTGGATGACTATGGCTAAGCTCACAAAGGCAGGGGGGTAAAAAGAAGTATTTGAACTGTGTTTCTACTGTCCCTCAACCTTCTAGCCACAAAATAACATGGTGGCCATAAAGGTCTTTGAAAAGACTGCCTCCCATGCCAACCCGTTGATGCGAGGTGGTATCAAAAAGTTTTGAGTTTTGCAACATGCCAACAGATGGCAGCACAAGGCTACACACACAGTCACAGGGAGCACCGACCTTCATAAGTCAGTGTGCCAAAAGACATTGTCCTGTCCTGAGCTTTACAACTGGTGCTATTCTGACCACGTCAATTACCACGTCTGCTATTTCATCATGGACAAGTGTTAGAACTAAGAGCAAACGTGAAATTCTGCATGAAACTGGGCAAATCTGCCCCAAAGATGTTTGACATGATTTAGCAAGTTTACGGAAATGCTGCAATGAGGTGTTTTGAGTGGCACACACAAGTTGCCAAATGGTTACAACATTTTTGGGGGTTAAGCTCGTTGAAGGTCTTCCTGATCTTTCGTAATCTTCCAGTCATGTTCTTCCACTTTTGAGATACAACCTCGTATCTCTCCAGTCATTACTTGCTGCTCCTTCCTCTACCTTAGCCGATGCAAAATACCCAGTGCTTCCAAGTATGAGAGAACATGTGATCTCCTGTAACAAAGAGATGGCCTGCAACAGAGATGGCCCCTGTCCCCAGTTATAACTGGCCTTCACAGCAAGGAGCACATGGAAGGGAAACGCATGAAAGACGAAACCAGAGAAAATTCCCAGCTCAACTCACTAAGTAGTCTTCAAACCAACCAAATGAACCTGTCCAACAGCATGCGTTAAAACAGGGGTTTAGTTAGCACACATTTGCAAACGCATGCGTAAGCTGCAAGGCCTCTTCACGGCACCCTGTGTATCACTTGCAGTCCTAACCCTTCTAAAGCAAGTGATCTCCTCCCTGTGGCATTTCTCAGGTCTAACAGTCAATCACTAGTGGTGCACTGTCTTGCCAAAAATGTGGCATGCCCTGTGTTTTGAATGTTTTAATGCTTTGCCAGTCCATTAATTTGAATTGGATACCCTTATAGAACCCACATTACTATGTCCAAAAATGGACCTTAACGCTTGTGTATTATTGCAACACATCAGGATGCCAAGGTGTAAACAGACCCTTGAACAACCCTTACTGTATTGATTCATTATAGGACTTCATATGGGCAAAATAGTTTTCAAGGTTTTAAGAGATTAACGTCACTTCTTGAAGTGTTACTAAACCCACAACAGTAAAATCAGTCTGTATATGCAGCATAGCTTGCTTGTTATACTTACTGTGGAATTTAAGGGGTTAATCCTCTGCATTGTGTAAAAAGGCTCTTTGATATTGTATGGCCAGATACTCCCTGCTTGCAGGGACTACCTCTGTAATGCTATACTACAGGCATACATTGTTGAAACCTGTGTTTCCGTTTCCTGTTCAGTTTTCAGGTCACATGGTATTTACATGACACATGTGGGTGTGTATACAGATTCCAAATGACTGCCCAGACCCCCCTCCTCCTCCATGCCCACTAACTAAAAAAGGACACAGTGGGTGGGATTTCACATATAGAATCATGGAAGATCTGCCTCCCATAAAAGCACATGGACTCAGACTGCAGTGATTCCATAAATGAGATAACACCACTGTACATGTTTTTTCTGCATCAGTTGCAGCCTACAGCCATGCATATCGAGATCATAGATATTTCTATACTTTTACTTTTGCAAACACCCCACCACCTGTCATCCTCATCCTCCTCTTCATCACACCTGGACATCCACTGCAAACATGCATAAAACCCCACCCCTTGTCATCTTCATCCTCCTCTTCATCACACCTGGACATCCACTGCAAACATGCATAAAACCCCACCCCCTGTCATCTTCATCCTCCTCTTCATCACACCTGGACATCCACTGCAAACATGCATAAAACCCCACCCCCTGTCATCTTCATCTCATCTTCATCACACCTGGACATCCACCACAAACATGCATAAACCCCACTCCCTGTCATCCTCATCACACCTGGACATTCACTGCAAACATGCATAAAACCCCACTCCCTGTCATCCTCATCCTCCTCTTCATCACACCTGGACATCCACCACAAACATGCATAAACCCCACTCCCTGTCATCCTCATCCTCCTCTTCATCACACCTGGACATCCACTGCAAACATGCATAACATCACATAGAATATATAGTTATTTAAAAAAAAACACACCCATTGTATTTTTTGAAAAATATATATATTTGCATAACTCAGTAACAGATAAAAAGGCATTAAGTAAGACATTAGCAGGTAATAATATGCAATAGTACTCAAACATCAGAATTATTAATAAATGCAATAACACTGCACACACAGTGTTTCTGGGTGGGAGCCGTATAAACTGAATGATTCAGAATGTTAATCATATATAACTCCTCCCACACAATTTTTTTACATGTTAATAATACATGTTCTGTTGTACACAGGGGCGTAACGATAGGGGTTGCAGGGGTTGCAATTGCAACCGGGCCCCATGGTCCAGGGGGCCCATATGCCTCCCTTGTACACCTGAATAGGAAGGATGGCGGGGGTGGCATTTAGAGGACCCAATCTCCTCCATCCAATTTACTTGTCTTCTGCTGTTCCCAGGGCCCCTGTGTGCTTCCCTGGTCCCCCTGGGGCCTGCTGCAGAACTTGTGAAAGGGCCCCACTGCAGTACCGTAATAAACGGACCCACAATGGGCGTAAAGGGCCCCAGGATCAGTGGGAAGAGGGAAGGGCCCTGGCCAGGAGTCAGGGGGCCCTTCATAATTTCTTGCACCGGGGCCCTGAAGGTTCTAGTTACGCCTCTGGTTGTACATATCTCGATTATAAACAATATTAGACAATGCTGTGTTATGTGAACTGTATCTTGTAACGTTTGTAAGCTTTGTGTAACCGAGCATGTCATTGGCAAAGCACCAATCAGCTCTGCCAGGATTGTGGGTGAAGGGTCACTGATGCAGAGGAAGTTGCAACATCAGAGGGTGAATTCTCCTCCCATATACATACTGGGGAGCTCCTGGCTACTTGCAGTTTATCACCTGACTGCAATATACAGATGAAAAAAAGGTATATAGCAGCAGTATTTTTATATAAAAATAAGATTTAGAAGCTGTGTGCACTGTGGGAGGGCGGATGAATTGTTTTTATGTTGCTGGGTTTAGTAAAACTTTAAACAAAGAACCTCTGCAGGTCATTTTGTTGTATTATGATTTATTTTTCCGTATCAGAAGTCCATATCTGAATATGTGTATGTCATGACACCTTTCCTGCCTACATTTTACCATAGTAACTAAGGATAACGTACTAGAATTACTAGAATACAGAGTGTAGGAGTAAAGAACTGTAAACGTAAATTACATTATGTAAACCGTTTTGTGTGTCCCTGCATGAAGAGCACAGCAGTATAGCATATTGTAGTATTATAAAAAGTGGTTGCATATCTGTCTATCTATCTATCTATCTATCTATCTATCTATCTATCTATCTATCTATCTATCTATCTGTTCCACCAATTCTTTCTTTCTTTCTTTCTGGTCTATCTATTCCAACAATTTTCTTTCTCACTTTTCTATATACGAGTCTATCTATTCCAAAAGTTATTTCGTTCTATATATATATATATATATATATATATATATATATATATATATATCTGTCTATTCCACCATTTCTCTTTTTCTTTTGCGTGCTGTATATACTGCCGTAGCCGCGGCCATTTTCTTGGGGTTTTTCCCTCTAGTGCTGAGTGGCGGCCATTTTGCCGTAGTCGCGGCCTGTATGCAGGTTTTGGCCTCTTGTGGCCGCTCGGCGGCCATGTTTGATGTGCCAGGAAAGAAAAATGTGCTGATAGCCGTTTGCTTCCTCTTCACCCTGGGACAGCGTGGATGGCACAGGCGGCGTAGGCTCTGGGACTGGCGGTCACTAAGCACTCCTGCTGGGATGCAGCGCTTGTGGGCAACAAACAGCAAGTATAGCTGGGCTCTCCCTGGGGTGATGGTAGCGGTGGGTGCAGTCCTCCCGGGGTCTCCCTGGTTGCTCTGTGGAGCGGCGGTGAGGCTGTATTGTGGGGGTGTCAGTGCATTTTGTTCTGCCTGTCAGGCCCGGTGGCAAAAATGGCGGATGACCCTGCGTTTCCTTCTGAGGAAGAGTCAGCGGCAGCGCGACCTGCGCTGGGGGCCCTGGTGTCCCTGGACCAGCTGAGAGCAGTTTTTGGGGAATTCTTTCCCCGGGCGGGGCCGAGCCAGGTTAAGGGGGCCCCTAAAAAGCGTCCGCCTCCCCCCTTTCTTCGGGGGAAGAGTCTGAACCGGAAGTGGCCTCGGGGGTCATGGGGGACCCCCGTGGAGCTCTCAGAGGGCGAGCTGGATCCCTCGGACGGCGGGAAAGACCAGGGGGCCTTGGTTGCTCGCGAAAAGGCGCTGGTGGCTGCACTGATTGCAGATATCCGTGCATCTTTGCGACTGGACCAAGTTGGGGAGTCGCAGGAGTCTGCATACGTTTGCGGGTCTGCTAGGCCGCCCAGGTCCCTTAGGGCTTACCCTTATGATCAATTTTTTGACCATCTGGTCTATCATGAATGGCAGCGTCCGCAGAATTCTTTTGCCCTGCCAAGATGCTTCGCTATACGTTATCCATTTGAGGATAGCTTTGTGAAGAAGTGGGCATCCCCCGCGGTGGACCCTCCCGTGGCACGCCTGAATAAGGCTATGACCATTCCCTTGGAGGGGTCTCCCTCTTTTAAGGACCCAGCTGACAGGCGGACGGAGGCGGTGTCCAAAGCACTTTTTCTGCTGGCAGGCTCAGCCATGCGGCCGGCTCTGGCGTCGGCCCTGGTGGCGCAATCTCTGTCTGAGTGTATGACGGAGCTGCAGAATGTCTTGAACTGCGGGAGGTCACTTGAGGCGTCGCAGAGAGCTGACCATGTGTTTCAGGGGCTTCGGTACCTGTGTGACGCAGCTCTGGACCTGCTTCCCATGTTGTCTAAAATGTCTGTTTTCGCAGTCATTATCAGACGGGTACTCTGGTTACGCTCGTGGTCGGGTGACCACACGTCTAAGAAGGGCCTGACGGCTCTCCCCTTTCAATGCAGTCGGCTCTTTGGGGCGCAGTTGGATGAAATCATTAAGGATTTCACTGGAGGGAAGAGTACTTTTCTTCCGGAGCCCAGGCGGTGGGAGTTCCGCCGCAAGCAGGGTCCTAATCCTTCGGGTCAAAAGAGGTTTTTTCGTGCCCCCGGTGCAGCGGGCAAGGGGTCGAGGCCCGGCAAGTCTACCACGGGGGCCGGTAAACGACCCTGGCAAAGCAAGAGCGAAAAGACAGAGGATAAGTCCACCTCCGCATGATGGGTTGCCCCCACCCGATTCTTGGGTGGGGGGCCGTCTTCTGGGGTTCGCAGACAGGTGGACTGCCCGCATTTCCGACCGGTGGGTGCAGGAAGTGGTGTCCTCCGGGTGCAGGATAGAGTTCAGCACTCTACCCCCAGACAGGTTCTTCCCATCGAACTTGAGACCCCCTCAGGGGTGTCGAGAGGCTCTCTTAGGGGCTGTTCAGGCTCTCTCTAAACAAGGGGTGATTGTGCCAGTACCTCCGCTGGAAAGATTCCGCGGCTTCTACTCCAACCTGTTTGTGGTTCCCAAAAAGGGGGGGTCAGGCTGGTTCTGGACCTAAAAATGCTAAATCACTTTGTGAGGGCGCAAAAATTCAGAATGGAATCTGTCAGTTCGGTCGTGGCCGCCCTACACCAAGGAGAATTCATGGCGTCTCTGGATATCAGGGACGCGTACCTCCACGTTCCCATTTGTCTCCGGCACCAGCGCTTCCTGCGCTTTGCGGTGGGAGATCTGCACTACCCATTCGTGGCACTTCCCTTCGGTCTGGCCTCGGCTCCTTGGGTGTTCACCAAGCTGGTGGCTCCGGTGTTGGCGCTGTTGAGGCAGAGAGGCATTGCGGTGGTAGCATACCTCGACGACCTGCTCCTGAGAGCGGAGTCTGCTTCGGCGCTGGAGGAGAACTTGGCTATCACCATGGCCTCATTGAAGGACTTCGGCTGGCTGGTCAATCTACAGAAGTCGACATTGACATCGTCCGGTCGCCTGGAATACCTGGGTCTGATTCTGGACACGGAGCAGGCGAAGGTGTTCTTGCCTCCGGCCAAGTTGCTGACACTGCAAGCAGCGGTGCGAACCCTGCTGTCACGCGGTGGTCTTCCTTACGGTTCTGTATGCGGGTGTTAGGGCTCATGGTTTCAGCCTTCGAGGCGGTACCTTACACCCAGAGTCACACTCGGCTCCTTCAGCGAGCGATTCTGTCACGGTGGGACAGGTCTCCGCTGTCCCTAGACCGGCTGATCAGATTGGATCATCAGACCAGAGGATCACTGACCTGGTGGCTTCAGGCCCCGGCCCTGACGTAGGGGAAGTCATTTCTTCCCCTGAATTGGTCGATAGTCACGATGGACGCCAGCCTATCAGGCGGGCGATCAGTCTCTGCCTCTCCCACTGGATGGTCAGGTTGCGCGGCCTCTCGGTTCGGGTTCAGTTGAACAACGCCACGGCGGTGGCGTATGTGAACCATCAGGGCAGAACGAGGAGCTCGGCAGCGGCTGCGGAAGCAGCTCTCATTCTGCAATGGCCAGAACTTCACGTGCCGGCAATCTCCGCCATTTACATATCCGGGCGTAGAGAATTGGCAGGCGGACTTTCTCAGCCACCAGACACTGGATCAAGGGGAATGGTCCCTACATCCAGAAGTGTTCCTCCAGATTTGCCAGAAGTGGGGCACGCCAGACGTGGACATCATGGCGTCTCGGTTCAATCACAAGGTGGAAAGCTTTGTGTGCAGGACAAGCGACCCACTGGCGGCCGCCACAGACGCGGTGGTAGCGCCTTGGAGTTGGTATCGGCTCCTGCACACTTTTCCTTCCATCAAGCTTCTACCGCGGCTACAGCGCAGAGTGGAAGCGGAGGGGATACCAACAATCCTGGTGGCTCTGGATTGGCCTCGGCGTCCTTTGTACGCCGACGTGGTGCGGATGGTGGCAGATGTTCCCTGGCGTCTTCCGCTGCGCGAAGATCTGTTGTCTCAGGGACCCATCTTGCACCCTGCTTTACCCTCGCTGGCTTTGACGGCTTGGCTATTGAGTCCCAGGTGTTGAGGAATAGGGAGGTTGCTGACTCCATGATCCCTACCATCCTTAAGGCGCGCAAGTGTACTTCGCGCAAGATTTATCATCGCACCTGGAGGGCCTATATTGCCTGGTGTGAGGCGGGGGGTTGGAACCCTCGCTCTTACGTTGTGTCCAGGGTCCTGGCTTTTTTGCAGCAGGGCCTGGATAAAAAATTGGCATTGAGTACACTCAAGGGTCAGATTTCGGCTCTGGCGATTCTATTTCAAAGGCCTTTGGCGTCACATTCGTTGATTCGTACATTTGTACAAGGGGTGCGCCATGTGGCTCCTCAAGTACGGTCAACTTTGGCACTGTGGGATTTGAATTTTGTGTTTCTTGTGCTGCAGAAACCGCCTTATGAGAAGATCAGGGATATTCCTTTACATGGCCATCACATCCGCTAGGTGGGTGTCTGAGTTGGCAGCGTTGTCCTGCAAGTCTCCTTACATAGTCCTTTATAAGGACAAGGCGGTCTTGCGCCCGTCTCCTTCGTTTCTACCGAAGGTGGTCTCTTCTTTTCACATTAATGAAGATATTGTTCTTCCTTCATTATGTCCGCACCAGGCGCATCCCAAAGAATTTGAGTTACATTCCTTGGATGTCGTGAGGGCGTTGCGGGTGTACTTGGCGTCTGCAGTCTCCTTTCGGAAGTCTGATGCGTGGTTTGTGCTGACGGATGGGCCGCAGAAAGGATTGGCGGCCTCATCAGCTACTGTTTCCCGTTGGATCAGGCAGACCGTGACCCATGCGTATACTGTTTGGGGCAAAGTCCCCCCTTTTCCAGTCACGGCTCATTCCACCAGGGCAGTTAGCACTTCCTGGGCTTTCAGACACCAGGCTTCGGTATCACAGGTGTGCAAGGCAGCTACTTGAGCCTCGGTGCACACGTTTACTACGTTTTACAAAGTTGATGTGTCAGCATGTGCGGATGCTGCTTTTGGCCATAAAGTTTTACAGGCGGCAGTGTAGGCGCAGCTGGCACCTCCTGATAGGATTCTGTTGGGTACAGTTGTTGTCGTTTACCCACCCCTCTTGACTGACACAGCTTTGGGACATCCCCACTTGTCTAATGAAGGGCTGCATCTGTCAGTGAATGTAAGAGAAAAAGGGATTTTATTAAAACTTACCATAAAATCCTTTTCTCTGAGTTCACTGACAGACGCAGCACCCACCCGTCTGTGTTGCCTTTGTACGGCTTGTTACGAACTGATATGCTATACAGAGCAGGGGGGTTATATGGGAGGGA
Source organism: Glandirana rugosa (assembly GCA_018402905.1). NCBI lineage: Eukaryota > Metazoa > Chordata > Amphibia > Anura > Ranidae > Glandirana > Glandirana rugosa. Next base: position 259,102 of record BLSH010366694.1, read on the forward strand.
GAGGACGGCCCCCTGGAAGGGGCCAGCTTGCTTTCTTTCTATTTGCCTAGTTAACTCCTGGTAGGATGTGCATATAATCTCACTTGTCTAATGAAGGGCTGCGTCTGTCAGTGAACTCAGAGAAAAGGATTTTACGGTAAGTTTTAATAAAATCCTTTTATTCCACCAATTATTTATTTTTTCATACATACTGTATGTCTATCTATTTCACCAATTCTTTCTTTCTTTTCTATATATCTATTCCACCAATTCTTTTTTCTTTTCTATATACAGTGCGTATACAAAAGAATTAGCCCCCTTTCAAATAATCACATTTTGTTGCTTTGCAACCTGAAATGAAGACAGACACAGTTTTTGTTTTCTCCAGCTGTATTTAGTCGGAGTTATATCTTTCATTTGGATGTTATAAGTTGTACTAGCATGAAACAGAATCACTGAGTTGGAAAAGGATCACCCCCTCCTAAAAATGTAAACTTGTAAACTCAATTAGGTCATTTCACTTTTAGCTGTGATCAGCTGTGGTCATTTTGTTTAGCTCAGCATGAAAATAGCTTTCCTGGAACATTTCAGTCCCTGGTAGTGCAATTGAAGCAAACAATCCAGCAAGCAGTCAGCAGCCACTGGGCAGCGAAGAATCAAATCAGCAGGCAAAGCAAGTCTAGTAGGTAGGCCAGGGTCATAAACAACCAGGCAAACTGGAACAGAGTCAGCAGTCAGGTCAGGCCAGTAAACAGGTCGTTGTCGGTAGTTAGGTAACAGAGCAAGAGTGAGAGCAGAAGTGAAGTCTAAAGGCAAGCCGGGTCATACACATGTAAGCAGGTGCAGCAGATCATGTCTCGGGAACACAGGAACAAGCTGAAGATTATTCAGCAACTGCTCATATTGATAGACCAGTGTAAATAGGCCACTTAGTGCCAAGTGCTAATTGCTATGCACATGTGCACTTGTGTGTGTTCACGATTGAATATGCGTGCAATGAACTGGCTGTCAGGGCTGGGCTCAGCTCTCCCTTCTCAGAGCAAGCTGCTCAGATGAGGGTTATTTGCCAGACTCAGCTTCCACTCTGTCTCACCTGATGACCTCTGCTGCTATATAAACCGCCTGGATCAGATCGCAGATGCCTTCGCCTTGGTCAACATCTCTGAAGAAATCTCTGCTGTGTGTTCCTGTGAAAGACTTTGCCTTTTTGAAGTTCCCTTCTGGTTTTTGGATTTAAGACTCTGCTCGGCTGACTCTTTTCCTGGCTCCTGACCCTGCATTCTGTTTGTTTGACTTCGCTGATCTCTGGACTCCTGTTTCACTGGCTTGCTCTGTCTATGCGCTCTGGTTACCGAACCCTGGCTATGTTTTGGCACAGTATTTGTAACACTGGTCCTTTGCCAATGTTGTGCAATGTGCATGAGCACAAATCCACAGCTTTCAGATGCTAGGAATCCGGTTTACCTTACATTGCCCCACACTAATGGGCAGCCTCCGGATGCCCACCTGAGACATTTCCTCAGGGTGGGCCTTGAGAAACTTACTTCCCAGTATTGTGGCATTAACATTTCCTTCTGTCTCCCATGAGTTCTCCTCAGGACTATAACCTTTTCACTTGATTAAATACTGAATGAGGTCCTATCCTCCGCCTACAATCCACAAAGGCCTCAATTTCATACTCTTCTTCATCATCAATTTGATTACAGCCAGGAAAGGGGTCTGGTACAGCAGGCTTTAGCAGAGACACATGAAAAACTGGGTGCATTTTATACTTCTCTGGTAGAAAAAGTTCATAAGCTGTTGGATTTATTATTATTATTACAGCAAATGGACCAATGTACTTGGGGGCAAATTTCTTAGATGGACAGGCCAGTTTCAAATTAGTGGTTGATAACCCTGCCTCCTGGTTTGAAGTCTAGATCACCCCTTATCTTTTGATCAAATATTTTTTTGTTGTCCTGTTGCGCCTTGGCAATAGCTTCCTGCAAACTTTTATTGTTGGTTTGCAGAGACTTTAGTCACTCCTGGACTGCTGGAACAGGTGAAGCAAGGACTGTATCAGGTAAGAAGAAAGGGTTGAATCTGAAGTTCACAGAAAATGGAGTTTGACCTGTAGCCGAACAGACAGAATCGTTGTGTGCGAACTCTGCTTAATGAAGGAGTGAAGCCCAGTCATCCTGCGTGAAAGAAGAAAAACACCAAAGGTATTGCTCTAGAGTCTGGTTCGTTAATTCTGTCAGACCATTCATTTGGGGATATGTTGAAGAAAACCATTCCTCAAATTTAAGTGCTTTACAAAGTTCTTTCCAAATTTCGACGTAAACTATGCCCCTCGGTTAAATGTTATGCTCTGAGGAACCCCATGCAACCGTACTATTTCTTTAACAAATGCTTGTGCAGTCTCTAAAGCAGATGGTGTCCCAATCATTAGTACAAAGTGCACCATTTTAGATATCGACTCTCACGAAAATAGCCGTAAAGTTTTCAGATGGTAGGAGCTTGATGATAAAGTCCATGTTAATCATCTCCCAGAGCTTGCCAGGAATAGGCAAAGGCCACAAGCTTTAGTCTTGTCTCCTTTGCTTCGGATACAAACCATACAAGAACTTACATAGTCCTGAGAATCAGACCTCAGGCTAGGCCACCAAAACAATGGCTGTAAAAGCTCCAGAGTCTTGCCCTACCAGGGGGTGGTCATGGTACAGATTTAAGATTGACTGACGCAAACTTGAAGGTACAAAAACTTTTTGCTCATGGAAGAACAATCCATGAAATTGTTTGAGCTGCGACACCAAATCTTGCAGTAACAGAAAACTTTGTGGAGGTAGGATGGTATCAGGCTGAGTAGCTTCCTTTTCTTCTGGAAACATGCATGACAGAGCATCAGGTTTCCCGTTTGTACTGTAGAACCCAGGCTGTAGGTTATATGAAATGAGAATCTTGAGGAAACCAAGGCCCACCTGGCCTGACACGGTTTTAGACGCCTAGCTGTATGGAGATATTCTAAGTTTTTGTGGTGATAAAAATCAGGATTAGGTGATTTGCCCCTCAAGCAGATAATGTCATTCCTCCAGAGCGGACTTGATGGCAAGTAGCTCACGGTATGCCACATTATAATATCTCTCTGAAGAACTGAGTTTCCTTGAGAGGAAGGCCAAGGGGTGTAGAAGTGACTTAGAGCCTTGGCGTTGATAACATGACTCCAGCTGCATTTTCTGAAGTATCTATTTCAAGGACATAAGGTAATATAGGGTCAGGATGTTGCAGAATTTGTGCCGATGTAAAGAGAGCTTTTAATTTATCGACAGCGAGTTGCGCTGCCAGGGTCCACTGAAATTCTGTGTTTGTTTAGTAAGCTGACTAATAGGTCTGATGATAGCTGAAAAGTTCTTAATGAATTTACAATAAAAGTTTGCAAATCCAACAAACCTCTGGATTCCTTTTCAATCTGTTGGGTCTGGCCATTCAAGAATGGCACTAACTTTTTGCGGGTCCATTGCGATGCCTGATGATGAGATAATCAGTCCCAGAAACTGGATAGTTTCTTTCTCGAACGCACACTTCTCAGCCTTTGCATATAACTGGTGTTCCCGGAGATGGCTGAGGACTTTTTTTAAATTGCACCCGGCGCTCTTCCATGGAAGAGGAGACTATGAATATGTTGTCAAGATACACAATCATGAAGACATCAAGACAGTGTCTAAAGATATTGTTGACAAAGTGCTGGAAAGTAGCTGGGGCATTGCACAGTCCAAAAGGCATAACTAAATACTCAAAGTGCCCAAAGCGGGTACAAAAAGCAGTTTAAAGCTTACCAAGTTATATGCACCTCATAAATCAAGCTTCTTGAACACTTTTGCTGCTCTGAACTGCCAGGAAAGTTCTGGAACAAGGGGAGGAGGGTATCTGTTCTTGACCATTATTTTATTTAGCTCTCTATAGTCCACAAAAGGTCTCAGGGTGTGATCTTTCTTTTCAACAAAAAATATGCCGGCCCCCGGCAGGGGATATGGATGGATGGACGAATCCCCCTAGGTTCTCAACGATGTATAGGCACAATGCTTCAAGATCGAGTTCTGAGGTGGAAAATCTGCACAAACGGAATCTCAGCCCCGGGTAACAGTCCAATTGGGCAATTGTATGGCTGATAGGGTGGTAAGGGTCTCAGGCTTCTTCGTATCAAAAACATCATAGAAGTCTGGTAAGCAGATGGAACATGAGGTCTCTGGTTGCAGTTCCATTAGGGGGGCCGAGGTAGGGACGCCTTGGGGAAAACAGTGTTGCTGCCAGTAGGCATTCTGAATGACCCAAGAGGGTCATTGCCAGTAGCGGACAAGTTTCTTGCGCGATTGGATCTGACTTGGGGTTCTAGCCATCCGCCAGATGAATCTTCAGATGCTGCGTTTTAGCTTGCAATGGAATTTGGTGTTTAGCAAAGGTATAGTCCATAAAACAGATGCATGCCCCAGAGTCAATAATTGCATGGGTTTGGATGCTCTCTATGGATAGTTGTAAAGAGAGAGCCAACAGGAGATGAGTGGAGATGCCCTTCACAGGATAACTGGAAGCGTCAGAGGCAGGAACACACATCCGTGGCCTTATTGGACAGTCACACCGATAGTGACCATCGCCACCACAATCATAAGCAGTTCTGCTGGTATTGAAATTTTGCTTTGGATGACAGAGGTGATCAGGTAAGTCCCAACTGAATACATTCCACCCAGGAGGAGGATGGTGGCGAAGCCAGACCTTTCTGTCCTTCTCTCTTGGATTCTGCTATGGAGCTGAATAGCAAGCTGGATCAGGTTTGAGAGTGGTGTTGGTGGATGTAGTCTCTGAATGTCCCAAGCGAAAGTGGTGTTGCAAGGTTGCATCATTCCAGGCAGCGTTGGAACTCCATTTGCGGAACTTATCCACATAGTCCTCCACAGGCTGGAGTCCTTGGCGGAGCGTATGCAGGATAGCCTATACTGTAGAAATTTATTAGGGATCATCATACATCTGGCCTCAAAGAAGTAGGAGACTGATGTAAGGACCGCCTTTGTCAATTTTCGCACTCCTTCCTGGCAAATAAGGCTCTTATGTTGGTGGGTGCTGCAACGAAAGCCAGCTGGGTCCTGGAAGTGTCATGCAAGTATATGCTGACGAATATGTACACTTGATGTAAGGAACGGGCTGGTCTGCTCCGGAAGATGATGGGCCCATGTCTGTGGTTCCTCGCCAAGAGATAAATCCTTGTAGGTAGTATGGCGGCACTTAAACGTAGCACCACATCCCTTCGTTCATGAATGTTAAGCACAAAAAATAGGGATTGGAAGGGAAACTGGGGAAGGGGAAAGGGGATGGGGGGTAGGAGAGGGAAGGAATAGGGAAAAATCGGGATTATAGCGGTGCAGTAGCAAGGATTGATAGCAAGTAGGTAATTATAATAAAATTACTTTTATTTCATATTGTAAGATAAAAAGTACTCAAGTACTCAATAAAGATAAAATTGCAGAAATAACATAAAAGAATTTTACAGACGTAAATGTTGAGGTAGGGTACAGTATTGATTGTAACGATCATGGGCGTATATTGACGTCCAACATGTGTCACCTATATTAGGCTTCCTCAGGGACTGTAACAGACCAAGCGTTACATATCTAATAAAGAAAAACAATTTTTATAGATACAATAAAGATAATTAGAAAAATATGCATAGATACTTCATGTTGTGAAAAATGCATAAAACAAATCCCCAACCACAAGAGACACAAGCATTCACCTCTACCAATCCAGACCTCCGCCCGGACCCCAAACGTCAGGCAGCTCGCTCCCTGCCGCACGTCACACCGGGAGGGGGGACACTGCGCATCCACAAATTGCCATAAGTCACACAAGCTAATGTGAAAATGCAAAAGGATATGAAAATGATAAAGAAATATATATGATGTTATGTGAAAAAAAAAAAAAGAATTAAAGAGATTAATTCTTTACAAATAATGTTTTATGGGCATACGAGTGGCCAGCTCATATCAGAGAGCAGACTTGGAAAATGCGGTGAAGCTCTTCCTTGCTAAGGTGACAATATATGTAATGGAGACTGGAAATAAATGAAGACCATAATAAGGGATGACCCTACCATAGTGTGTAAAATATGTCAATACTGTCAAATTTTAATAAATAGGTGATGCAGACGCTAAAAATCGAAATAAGAAAAATAGATGAACATATTAAAATCTAATAACATGACATCTATGATACTGGCATAAGTGCCAGACATGAGAGAAAAACTCTCTTTTAATGGACAATCAGAGGACATAACCAAGGCTGAAGAAGTTGTATTTCTTAGGGTAACACATGCAGATAAACATCCAGCATGCGATTCCTATATAAAATAATCAAATACCTTAAATGCACGATTGATAAGCAGACCGCCCACGAGCTGGGACGGACTGAGGCTGAACTGCCGGTATTTATAGGGCAATTCACGCACCCGGCGTGTGACGTCGCCGGTGCGCGCTCGGACAAGCAGGCATCCCCGCGCATGCGCCGACAATCACCACCACAGAGACCACAGTCCCCATAGCTGGATGGCTGTATCCACGCCCCCTGGGTCGGATGGCTTCATGCTGCGGGTATCTGTGCATGCGTCCGCGCGCGTGGAGGTATGGGGACTGTGGTGATTGTCTTGGCGCATGCGCGGGGATGCCTGCTTGTCCGAGCGCGCACTGGCGACGTCAAATGCCGGGCGCACGAATTGCCCTATAAATACCGGCAGTTTAGCCTCAGTCCATCCCAGCTTGTGGACGGTCTGCTTATCAATCGTGCATTTAAGGTATTTGATTATTTTATATGGGAATCGCATGCTGGATGTTTGTCTGCATGTGTTACCCTAACAAATACAATTTTTTCAGCCTTGGTTATGTTCTCTGATTGTCCATTAAAAGAGAGTTTTTCTCTAATGTCTGGCACTTATGCCAGTATCATAGATGTCATGTTATTACATTTTAATATGTTCATCTATTTTTCTTATTTAGGTGTGGTTTCACACCATTATAGTTTTAGCGCCTGCATCGCCTATTTATCAAAATTTGACAGTATTGACATATTTTACACACTATGGTAGGGTCATCCCTTATTATGGTCTTCATTTATTTCCAGTCTCCATTACATATATCGTCACCTTAGCAAGGAAGAGCTTCACCGCATTTTCCAAGTCTGCTCTCTGATATGAGCTGGCCACTCGTAAGTCCATAAAACATTATTTGTAAAGAATTCATCTCTTAAATTCTTTTTTTTTTCACATAACATCACATATATTTCTTTATCATTTTCATATCCTTTTGCATTTTTACATTAGCCGGTGTGACTTATGGCAATTTGTGGATGCACAGTGTCCCCCCTCCCGGTGTGGCCGGGAGCGAGCTGCCTGACGTTTGGGGTCCGGGCGGAGGTCTAGATTGGTAGAGGTGAATGCTTGTGTCTCTTGTGGTTGGGGATTTGTTTTATGCATTTTTCACAACATGAAGTATCGATGCATATTTTTCTATTTATCTTTATTGTATCCATAAAAATAGTTTTTCTTTATTAGATATGTAACGCTTGGTCTGTTAAAGTCCCTGAGGAAGCCTAATATAGGCGAAACATGTTGGACGTCAATATACGCCCATGATCGTTACAATCAATACTGTACCCTACCTCAACATTTACGTCTGTAAAATTCTTTTATGTTATTTCTGCAATTTTATCTTTATTGAGTACTTAAGTACTTTTTATCTTATAATATGAAATAAAAGTCATTTTATTATAATTACCTACTTGCTATCAATCCTTGCTACTGCACCGCTATAATCCTGATTTTTTCCTATTCCTTACCTCTCCTACCCCCCATCCCCTTTCCCCTTCCCCAGTTTCCCTTCCAATCCCTATTTTTTGTGCTTAACAAGAGAGAAATCCATTTTACCTTACAATGGACTTGCATGCTTTGAAAAGAGAAAAGTACCCCCTAAACAGAATACAGGGGTAAAAAGTGGCTTTATCTAATAACAAAAGTACTGTGGTTGGGTTATCTTTACAGTCATTGTAATGGCTGAAGGTTTTCTATCTTAATGCATTCTATGCATTAAGATAAAAAAAAAATGTGTGCAGGAGCCCCCCTCAGCCCCCTAACACTTATGGAGGTCCCTCTAGATCCAGCGATGTTGTAATGTTGTCTCAGCTGCCTGGGACTCCCCTCCTCATTGGCTGAGAGAGCAGCGTGGCGCCATTGGCTCCTGCTGCTTTCAGTCAAATTCAGCCAGTGAGGAGAGACAGGGGGCAAAGTTGCTCTATTTAAGAAACTGTTTTCATCAATCTACATCATCCAGTCCTTACAAGTACACGTTTTGAGATCATATACCTTAGGAATAAGGAATAAGAGGCAATTACACACCAATCTATTTAATGGACTGTTAGGGATCCATCCACCTCTAGCATCCATCTAGCTTGAGCACCCAAGGGGAGCTACGCACAGGACATTTGTCTTCCTTACGTTTAGATTGATAACCTAAGAAACAGCGTATTGCCATGGCATCTGCCCTGTGTGTAGATACACTTGGCGTCCAGACAATTTTGTGTATCCATGTCATATGTTATTTGTGTTGTATTGCTTGTTTGAAACATATGGTTGTTACATAGTTTTAAAGGGGATTTATCTTGTGAATCCCATGAGGCTGAAGGAGTACACACCCCCTTTCCTCTTTTAAATGGAAGTGAATTTTGGAGTTTAACCTCTTCAATACCAGGCACTTTCCCACCTTCCTGCCCAGGACAGTTTTCAGCTTTCAGGGCTATCACACTTTGAATGACAACTGCGCGGTCATGCTACACTGTACCCAAACAAAATTTCTATCATTTTCTTCCCACAAATAGATCTTTATTTTGGTGGTATTTGATCACCATTGGGTTTTTTATTTTCTGCTAAGTAAACTAAAAAAGACCAACATTTTTGAAAAAAAAAAGTTCTTTGTTTCTGTTATAAAATTTCATTTTCTCCTTCACTGACAGGCACTGATGAGGCTGCACTAATGGGCACTGATGAGGTTGCACTGATAAGGTGGCACTGATGGGCACTGATGAGGAGGCACTTGATGGGCACTGATATGCAGCACTGATGGGCACTGATAGGCTACACTGATATGCAGCACTGATGGGCACTGATAGGCGGCACTGATGGGCACTAATAGGCAGCACTGATGGGCACTGATAGGCGGCACTGGGCACTAATAGATGGCACTGATGGGCACTAATAGATGGCACCGATAGGCAGCATTGATGAGGAGATACTGACAGTCATTACTGATGGGCACTGATTGGCATCTGTGATGGGCACTGATTGGCACTCTGATGGGCACTGATTGCTACTTTGATGGGCACTGATTGGCACATTGGTGGGCACTGACTGGAATTTTGATGGGCACTGACTGGCAGCTGATGGGCACTGATTGGCAGCTTTGGTGGGCATCTCTGATGGGTGCTGTGCTGATAATCAATGCTCTGATTATCAGCGCACATCCTCCCTCTGACAGAAGAGCCACCGATAAGCTCTCCCTGTCAGCGTGAACTGAGGAAAGCCGAATACAGCACTTCCTGGTTTACGCTGTGATTGGTCACAGCTGATCACGTGCTAAAGTGCCTCTGTCAGAGGCTCTTTACCTCGATCGGAGATGCAGTGTGTCAGAGTGACATACCACACCACCGATTGCCATGCTATGCACCCCCCCGGGCACGCAATTGAGGGTTATCCTGCTGGACATCATATGACGCCCAGTCAGAATAATTTAACCATTTCCCGGCCGTTATTCTGCACACGGCAGGAGGGAAGTGGTTAAAAAATGTTGTACAATAAAGAATATTTAAAGATAACCCAACCACGGTGCTTTTGTCATTAGATATAGCTAGTTTTTACCCCTGTCTTCCGTTTAGGGGGTACTTATTTCTTTTCAATGCATGCTTTATGGCTATGATGGCAACACCATATAGGTGTGTGATGTATTGGGTTAATTAGATATAGAGTAATACAATAAGGCCAGTTTCACGCGGTCGTGTCTGTAAACGGACTCCGTTTGCTCAGTGGGGATCACTCCGCTGATCCCCGCTGAGCTGACAGATAATGGATCCGTCAGAGCCCCCGCTCTCCGCTATGGCAAATCGGATGACAACGGATCCGCCTGTCTGTTGTCACCCGATCCAATCTGCAGACGGATGGCAAAATGGGGTTTTCCTGTCACACTTTAAGGAAGCGGAACGGATCAGAGAACGACGGGTATCAGTGGACATGTCTCCGCTGACATCCATTGCTCCATAGGGCTGCATGGAGGCTCCATTCAGGTCCACCTGAAAATCACAGGCGGACCTGAATGGAACTTCCGTGTGAAAGGGGCCTTATGTGCCTTAGCTTCTGGGGTTTTTTTGTGAATGTCCTTGCATGGCCTAGTCAGTGCCCAGACTTAAACCCCATTGAAAATCTGTAGAATGATGTGAAGACTGCCATCCACAAACGGTCACCATCAAATTTAACTGAACCTAAGCAGTTTTGCAAAGATGAGTAGAGCCATATCCCAACAGACTATAACATGGGTGCTCAACCTGTGGCCCTCCAGCTGTTGTGGAACTACAAGTCCCATCATGCTCCTTTGGGAGCCATTCTTGTAACTTTCAGCCATGCAATGGATCATGGGACTTCTGCAACAGCTGGAGGGCCACAGGTTGAGCACCCATGGACTAAAGGCTGTAATTAAAGCAAAAGGTGGTTCAACAAAATACTGACACAAGGAGGGTGATCCTTTTTCCAACTGTTTTTGATTTTTTAAAGTTTTTTTCTAACATGTTGGTGTTATCTTTCACTTGTATGTTATAAGTTGCACTGAGTAAATACAGTTTGATAAAACAAGAACTGTGTCTGTCTTCATTTTAGACTGCAAAGCAACAAAATGTGATTATTTTAAAGGGGGTGATTCTTTTCTATACCCACTGTATCTGTCTATTTCACCAATTCTTTCTTTTCTGTATACCCATCTCTGCATTCAACCAAGACTATCTAATTATGCCATCTATCTCTATCCGTATGATTTAGGCCTCTTTCACATGGGCCTAGTTTCTGACTAGTGATCTGCGGTGGATCGCTTTGGTGGCTTACAGTTAGGAGCAGGGTGGATTTGATTTAAATCAAGTCAATTTAAATCATGATTTAAATCACTAGTAAATAGGCTTGATTTAAATCATAATTTTAAAGAGCCGCTGTCAACTCTGTCCCGCAGAGGCTCCTCCTCTGACCCACTGTTGACTCACCGACAGTCCCATTCACTTTAATGGGACGGCTGGTGATGCAGCAGTGACAACAAGGTGAGGGACGTGGGAGCAGCAGGTGAGTTGATGCCCGCTAACAGGCACTGCCATGATGGGTCTGAAATGACAGGTGCTCTTTAAAAAGAAAGGACTTATTCTTGCTGGTAGTTAGAAACTTTAATATTTGCAAACAAAATGAAGATTTCCTATTTAGAATAATAAGCTGTCAGGTTAGTAAAACAGCGATATCAGAACAATTCAATCATACAGTTTGTAGTGTACATAGATTTGCAAAACAATGGGATAAAACAATATTCCTGAACTTTGTTTTATCTCATGGTTACTTTGAAATTGTGTGAATGCATCAATGGGGTGAATATTATCTCAGCTTGAAGAACTTGGATTCGTTGAATGAGTTTACCAATAATGTAAATATTGTAGAATATACAGCCACATGCATACTTAATTAAGCTCCATTTCATGCTGAATAAATTAAATTATTAATGTATCTTAAATAGAATACTATCTTTAGATAGATTTTACTCCAAAGGCATTTTATTAAACTAAATTAAAATAAAAATAAAAAAATGTATTAAAAATCAAAAAAATCTGATTTTTTAATTTTTTTTTTTGTCCACTTTGGTTAGCAGGTGATTGGAAGGGGATATCCCATCTCTGGCACGATTGCTTGAAGAAGCATTTCACTGTAATGCCTCTTCCTGACGATCCATTGGACGTAGTTGCATTGCATTTGTACCATGGCAGTACATACCCTTATGGGGTGCGGCTGTACCGCCTGTTAACTGTGACATGTATTTTTTTTTTTTTTTTTTTTTTGCGCACAATGCCCTATCTTTTATTAACACACTAAACTGCTGTGAACAGATGTAAATTTGGCATATAGGATTGAATGAGATTTCTACTTGAAAATCATTTTCATGCAGGAAAACAGTTAAGTGGGACTTCCTATCCTATCCTATAAGTTGTTTTATCTGTTGCTTTCTTGCTGGATCGTCTATTTTCTAGATGTATGACACAAGTCTCCCTTCCAAAGCAATAGCTGGCAGGGTATTTATGATCAGTGTCACACAGTCCTGTTTGTCCCTGTAAAACACTTGTAGTGGTACATAAAAACATTTTAACTTTGCATAACTTGACATTTCTATTATTTCTTACAATGTTTTTCTATTTGTCTTTATGCATAATTCATTGGTTGGCTGTTACAGTGTTATTTTCTGCTGGTAGAATGCCTGGGATGTGATTGTGTTATTAGCATTACTGGTTTTGGGAAGGCGGGCACATTATTTTCAGCTTATTCGCTGTCTAATAATTTAATTGTCACTCCAGAAAGCAATGTAGACTGACGTAGCTTGACTTCTCTATAAATAATGCAGTGGGAATTTACGTTAAGTGTTACCAAACCCACAAAATAAAATCAGTGTGTATATGTAGTATACAATGCTTGTTATACTTACTGTAGAACCTAAAAAGTTGATCATTTGCATTGTAAAAAGGCTGTTTGATTCTGTCTTCTCTGATCCTCCCCTTCTTTTACTGTCCCCAGTCCATCTACTGATAGAATAGAGCCCTAGGAGACACTCTGCACATGCTCAGTTTGGTGTGTATTTCTAGAAAGTTTTCTTTTTGGGGAGGTTGCGTGTGATCAGCACAGGGCCAATCAGCACTGTCCAGAGGGTCGGGTGTCGTGTAGCCTTATAGGACAGTCAGAGGAGAATGAAAACTCCTCCTGCAAGCTTTAATCAGTGCTCACCCAGACACTGATAGAAGTCACAAGACTGCTATATACTGCTGATTAGAAAAGGTATTTCTCTTTTGTTCATCGACAGGCACAGCAACTCTTAGGACTAAGTGGTTATACTGCCCTCTTCAGGAGTTTACTAGGCAGAACAGGCAGTTCTAACAGCAAAAAAGAACAGTAACAGACACAGCCCCTCCCAGGAGGCAGTCCTCGTCGGCCGCTATCTCACGTTGGATTAGACAAACGGTGTCCCAAGCCTATGCTGTTCGGGGTCTGGAGCCTCTCTTTCCGGTTACGGCTCACTCTTCCAGGGCGATTAGCACTTCCTGGGCTTTTCGACATCAGGCGTCTGTGTCTAAAGTGTGCAAGGCGGCTACTTGGACCTCTGTGCACACCTTCTCAAGGTTTTACAAAGTTGATGTTTTAGTATTCTCGGATGCTGCGTTTGGCCGCAAAGTTTTTCAGGCGGCCGTGCGAGACACGTGTGGTTCCTCACCGAGGGTTCAGTTGGGTGTAGTTCTGTTGTTGTTCTGTTACCCATCTCTCATTTTTTGGCACTGCTTTTGGACGTCCCACCTAGTCCTAAGAGTTGCTGTGCCTGTGGACAAATAAAAGAGAAAACGGGATTTTTTGAGTTACCGTAAAATCCCTTTCTCTGAGTTCATCGACAGGCACAGCACCCACCCCTCTGATGTGGCACTGCTTGTTACGAACTGAGCTAGCAGGACTGGGTGTGGAGTTATCTGCCAGTGGGGACTGTCCCCTGGGAGGGGCTGTGTCTGTTGCTGTTCTTTTTTGCTGTTAGAACTGCCTGTTCTGCCTAGTAACTCCTGAAGAGGGCAGTATAACCCACTTAGTCCTAAGAGTCGCTGTGCCTGTCGACGAACTCAGAGAAAGGGATTTTACTAACATAATTGCATTTCCGTGTTCTGTGTACTGTGGGAGACCAGATATAGTGAATGCAGGGTCCTGGGTTTAGTAACACTTTAAAGAGGACCTGTACTGTGGAAGCTGTGGCCAAAAATCCAGGCAGAAGGCAAAAGGAAATTCTTTTCCCTCTTATTGACTTTCCATGCCTTGGCCTACAATGTGGGGGTGATTTGGAGGTGATTTACTAAAGGCAAATAGACTGTGCACTTTGCAAAGGGCAGTTGCCCTCTGCAAGTGCAGTTGCTCCAGAGCTTAGTAAATGAGGTATCCAATCACGTGCAAGGAAAATAAAATGCACATTATTGGATGATGGAAGTCAGCAGAGTTTCTGCTCATTTACTAAGCTCTGGAGCTCAGTCTTTTTGCCTTTAGTAAATCGCCCCCTGTGTCTCTGTGTGGAGATGGTCATCTTGGTAGAAGAGCAGGGCTTTGCTTTCTCATATCAGATGTGTCCCCTGATAACTGGGGGGGAATAATCGAGAAGCAGCAAGAAAGGCAAAGGAAGCACGGGATAAATTAAAGTTGAACTATTGTAGGCAAAACCTTTTTTTTTTTTGGATAGAGTAAAGGGGGGTCACCCTGTCAGGTTTTTTTGCCATCTATCCCATGCCGTTAGGGGGATTTACCTTCAATTCCTCTTCCATAGCTAAAACAGGAAATGAAAGTAAATCCCTGCAAATTAAGCATATACTTGTGAGTATGCTCCAAAACTTGCCAACAACCCCAAAATAAATAGAAAAAAAACATACATTTCCCCATTTGGGATTTTATAGGCAGGATTAACACATTATATTAAAAGATATATGTCAGTCTTTACTGAGTTACAAAACCAAGAAAATCCTTAATAAAAACAGTGATGCCGCTGATTTTAAATCTACATCTCTCAGTACATTACAACCATATGAATACCCATATTGCATTATGTTTGTGAGCAACATATCATACAAATGTTATCTGTATTATAGGTATATATGTCCTACATTGTAAACAAATGTAATTATGCTGTAGAAATGCTGTACCCTTCATTTACAATATCTCACAAAAGTGAGTACACCCCTCACATTTTTGTAAATATTTTATTTTATCTTTTTTTATGTGACAACACTGAAGAAATGACACTTTGCTACAATGTAAAGTAGTGAGTGTACAGCTTGTATAACAGTGTAAATTTGATGTCCCCTCAAAATAACTCAACACACAGCCATTAATGTATAAATGGATGGCAACAAAAGTGAGTAAACCCTTAAGTGAAAATGTCCAAATTGGGCCCAAAGTGTCAATATTTTGTGTTGCCACCATTATTTTCCAGCACTGCCTTAACCCTCTTGGGCATGAAGTTCACCAGAGCTTCACAGGTTGCCACTGGAGTCCTCTTCCACTCCTCCATGTTGACATCACGGAGCTGGTGGAGATTAGAGACCTTGCACTTCTCCACCTTCCATTTGAGGATGCCCCACAGATGCTCAATAGGGTTTAAGTCTGGACACATGCTTGGCCAGTCCATCACCTTTACCCTCAACTTCTTTAGCAAGGCACTGGTCATCTTGGAGGTGTGTTTGGGGTCATTCTCATGATGGAAAACTGCCCTGCGGCCCAGTCTCCAAAGGGCGGGGATCATGCTCTGCTTCAGTATGTCACAGTACATGTTGGCATTCATGGTTCCCTCAATGAACTGTAGCCCCCCAGTGCCGGCAGCACTCATGACCAGAGACCATGACACTCCCACCACATGCTTGACTGTAGGCAAGACACACTTGTCTTTGTACTCCTCACCTGGTTGCCGCCACACGCAGTTTACACCATCTGTACCAAATAAGTTTATCTTGGTCCCATCAAACCATAGGACATGGTTTCAGTAATCCATGTCCTTAGTCTGATTGTCTTCAGGAAACTGTTTGCAGGCTTTCTTGTGCATCATCTTTAGAAGAGGCTTCCTTCTGGGATGACAGCCATGCAGACCAATTTGATGCAGTGTGTGGTGTATGGTCTGAGCACTGACAGGCTGACTCCGCCATCCCTTCAACCTCTGAAGCAATGCTGGCAGTACTCATATGTCTATTTCCCAAAGACAACCTCTGAATATGACGCTGAGCACGCGCACTCAACTTCTTTGGTTGACCATGGCGAGGCCTGTTCTGAGTGGAACCTGTCCTGTTAAACCACTGTATAGTCTTGGCCACCATGCTGCAGCTCAGTTTCAGGGTCTTGGCAATCTTCTTATAGCCTAGGCCATCTTTATGTAGAGCAACAATTCTTTTTTTTCAGATCCTCAAGAGTTCTTTGCCATGAGGTGCCATGTTGAACTTACAGTGACCAGTATGAGAGAGTGAGAGTGATAACACCAAATTTAACACACCTGTTCCTCATTCCCACCTGAGACCTTATAACACTAATGAATCACATGACATCGGGGAGGGGAAATAGCTAATTGGGCCCAATTTGGACATTTTCACTTAGGGGTGTACTCACTTTTGTTGCCAGCGGTTTATACATTAATGGCTGTGCTTTGAGTTATTTTGAGGGGACAGCAAATTTACACTGTTATACAAGCTGTACACTCACTACTTTACATTGTAGCAAAGTGTAATTTCTTCAGTGTTGTCACGTGAAAAGATATAATAAAATATTTACAAAAATGTGAGGGGTGTACTCACTTTTGTGAGAATACTGTATATACCCCTGAAGCTTTTTGTTTCTGAAACATTTTGGGTGTTTCTGTGCATAAATCTTCATGTCAGAAGATATTGTTAACCAGGGATGGGTATTCATATGGTTGGAATGTACTGCAATACGCAGGTTTAAAAATCAGCTGTGTCGCTGTTTTTATACAGATTTCATTGGTTTTAAAACTCAACAAAAACTAACATATATGACTTTTAATATAGTGTGTTAATCTTGCCTATAAAATCCTGAATGGGGAAATGTATGTTTTTTTGCTATTCATTTTGGGGATGTTATTTCAGAGCAAACTCACAAGTATATGCTTAATTTGCAGGGATTTACTTTCAAATCGTGTTTTGGCTATGGAAGAGGAATTGAAGGTAAATCTCCCCAATCTTTTCATATAATGTGTTGATGTTGCCTATAAAATCCTGAATGGGGAAGTTTTTTTCCCTGCAAATTAGGGGAATCCCTTGGGGCCCCAGGTCACCAGAACTAGTGTTTCCATTGCAAGATTTCCCTTGTATTACATTTCTGACGACTGGGTTGGATTTTTAGGATTTTGTTTTGCTTTCAATGATAATGGTAAACAAGACAAACAGAGAGGATGAATATCCCTAATAGGGATGGGCCGAACACCCCCCGGTTCGGTTTGTACTAGAACATGCGAACAGGCAAAAAATTAGTGCGAACATTCAAACCCTATTAACGTCTATAGGACCCGAACATGAAAAATCAAAAGTGCTCATTTTAAAGGCTTATATGCAAGTTATTGCCATAAAAAGTGTATGGGGACCCGGGTCCTGCCCTAGGGAACATGTGTCAATGCAAAAAAAAGTTTTTAAATCAATCGTTTTTTCAGGAGCAGTGATTTTAATAAGGCTTAAAGTGAAACAATAAAAATGAAATATTCCTTTAAATAATGTGCCTGGGGGTCCCCTTAGTCTGCCTGTAAAAGGGTGCATCTCTGTGATGTTTAGAACAGTGCCAGAGCAAAATTGCATTTGTAAAGGGAAAATGTAATTTAAAACCACTCGCGGCTGTAATGTATTGCCGGCTCCCTGGAATATAGAAAAAAATCACTGGAAAAATTTGCGTAGGGTCCCCCCCCAGTCCATACCAGGCCAAAATTTAAAAAAAATTGACATGGGGTTCCCTTTAGAATCAAAACCAGACCCTTATCCGAGTATGCAACCTGGCCGGCCAGGATAAGGGGGGACAGGCGAGAACCCCCCCTCCTGAACTGTACCAGGCTATACATGCCCTCAACATGGGGAGTATGGGTGCTTTGGGGTAGGGGGGGTCTCCATCCCCCACCCCAAAGCATCTTGTCCCCATGGGGGACCCCTAGATCCCGACCCCCCCATGCGAATTAGCATCGGGTACATCGTACCCCTACTAATTCACCAAAAAGTGTCAAAAAAGAAAAAAACCCAGATGACAATTAGGGACAAGACGGACCCGGAAAAAAAAGCGGCAGCAGCTCCTCCACATTCGGAGGGCTCCCGCCGTCTGCACGCTCTTTGCTTTGACAGTTTATTTATATGGAAGGGTGGGGCCATCCGGTGACGTAAGTGTGTGACCCACCCCCTCTGACGTCTGCGCGCAATGCAATATAGGGCGCTTTGCTGCGCCGAAGTCACTACGAATGCCCCATAATATTCTAAATTCGACAAATGGGCGAACGCCCGATGTTAGACTCGAACCGGGGGCCCATCCCTAATCCCTAGTGGTGATGCAGATAGCAATACAAATCAAAACCTAAGGTGTTCTAATCCATCTCCACTCTGTCTTATACTTTAAGCAGAAGCAGGGAGATCTTTGCAATACAGACCTCTATGCACAACTTCCTCTCCAGCAAGGAGAACAGTGAGCAGTTATGTGGTGACATTACCAAATTGCACCACAAAATAAGACTAGCAGTCAGAAATAGCTGTGTCTTAGATGATCTCATGCTGCAGATGTAGAGCTATGAAGTTCCCACAAAAAGTGGACTGCTATTTTTCAGGAGGAATTCAACAAAAGGCAGATTTTTAGGGGTTTTCACAGGCAGTGGAACTGAACTCATAATTAAAAGAATTATTATTCTATAGGTGCCATCTCTAACTGTTAATTATACCTAAGCTGTATCTGAAAGATTGTCTTGAATTTCTCCTGAAAATTAGCAGTTTAGTTCCTACTTTTTGATTGTGCTTAGGCACTCCTGTGCGTACTGACTCATAACTTTGTGCAAGTTGTCCTTTAAGGCATTGCTCCAGCCCCATGAGTACAGCCCACCTGGTCTGATACTTACCTTTGCCTCTGTTCCAGTGATCTTCACTGTGTAGTCCTGCTCAAAGCTGCACAGCCTTTCTTCAGTAGGTGACTTCTGTGGGTTCTCTTCATCCTGGGTATGCACACCACAGCCCCATATAGTCCAACAGGGAGTTGTACTCATGCCATCCTCCAGTTGTCCTGCAGATTACTGCTCTCCCTGTAGGAATTAATGGGCCATGTCGCACACATGCATGATCAAGAGGACCTGGAGATGATGCTTTTTGAAGAGCTGCACCATGAAATTTTCTATAAGGTGGGCAGAAGTAAACTTCAGACCAGGTGGGCTGAGCCTGCAAGATTTTAAAGTTTGACTGGAGTGTAAGTTTAAAGATGAATTCCAGATATAAATATTTTTGCATAGTTACATTGGACCAGTGTAAGTATGCATATTCCATATCGGTCCAATCTTCAGGCACTGCTACCACAGTGATTCTCGCTACTTTCTGGGTACCCTGCTTCTTTGCGAACGAAGGAGGTTGCGCCATTCAAAGAACGCTTTGATTTGTTTTCCATGAATACAAAGTCATTTTCTGGTTGGACAAGGTAAAGATTGTTACTTCACTGTCCTACAAAAAAAAAATAACTGCAATTCATCTTTAAAGAAGTTTAGAGCCTTTACCTACCAGGTACTTCTTATGATCCCAGGGATCTGGACAAATACTTTAACAACTTAGAGTTCCCAAACCTTACACCCACACAGGTCAGGCAGCTGGAGGCACCCTTTACTATAGACTGCAAGGCTCCAGGGGAGGATGGCCTCCCCATGGAGATCTTTAAACAATATTCAGAGATATTGCTCCCACGGTCTTTAATGAGTCGCTGGAAATGGGGGAGCTGCCTTCCTCCATGAAAAAAGCCAACATCATTTTACTTTCAAAGCCAGGCAAGGACCCGGTAGACCCTGGGTGATCATATAGGCCCATTTTGCTTTTACAGATGACGTGAAAATCCTAGCCAAGGAAATTGGCAGTTAGATTAAATGGGGTCATAACGTCCTTAGTGCACTCAGACCAGGCAGGATTTATGCCCAATAAATCAACAGCAGTAAACTTTTGCAGATTTTTTTTAAATATACAGTCCCGAGCGCATAATATAGGTAACAGGGCCCTTCTATCACTCGACACCACCAAAACATTCGACAGCGTGGACTGGGGATACCTATGGGCAGTCTGGGAGAAATTCGGCCTATGCCCAAGATTCATGGGAAAAACTGCTTTATGCTCAACCCCAAGCTGCGATCAGAATTTTCTGGAAACTGTCTCATAATTTTAAACTGCAGAGAGGCACCAGCCAGGGGTGTCCACTTTTATCCCTCCTGTTTGCCTTGGCTATTGAGCCTCTGGCCATCAGGATCAGGGATCATTTGGGGATTGTAGGATTCCAATATGGAGGACAACAAAAGAAGGTGATGTTATATGCTGATAATACCCTTCTCCTGTTGGGTGACACTGACACTTCGTTACGGGAAGCCATGAACATCATAGTGGAATTTGGGGCCTACTCTGGCCTACATATCAATTGGTCAAAATTGGCCCTGCTGCTGTCTCAGGTGATAGCACTCTCATGCTCCATACCCCTTACATCCTCCTTCAAGTACCCGGGGATTCAGATTACACAATGTCCCAGAGACTTTTGCCAAATCAACATGTCTCCCCTCCTCCAGAGGTTCCGAGACCGGGTCAAGACATGGCGCTCTTTGCGACTATCAGTAGCTGGACGGGTGAACCTTATTAAATTGATTCTTATGTCACAGCTACTGTATTTCCACCATAACACCGATAATGATACCACTGAAAATATTTTGAATAGTGAACTCGATTTTCAGGGCTCTGATATGGAGAGAGGGTACCCCGAGAATAAGCTGGAACACTTGCAAAGGCCCAAGCATGGGAGGGGGGGACTGGCTCTCCCCAATCAGTGGTTATATTATCTAGCAGCCCAAATGCAACATTTTTTAAGGGCCATGGGGGAGGGAGGAGAAATGGGGTTCACTATTGCAGTGATAAAACATACTATCTGTAGGAACTCGATTCCCCAGGCTCTAGAGGTGCAAGCCTTTGGCCTACCGCACAAAAGATACCCGACATATAATCTGACTCAAAAGATATGGAACAAAGTCAAGTATCTCCAGAGGGTGATGGGATTTACAGAATTCAGCCCTATTTGGGACAACAACACATATCTAGAACTAGCTAAATTACAGACTGGCCCTAGGTGGATAAAGTATGGAGTGACGCATCTCAAGCATATATTACAAAATGGAGCTCTTATGTCATTTACGGATATTCAGGCAAAATGTAATTTACCCTCAAGTATGTACTTCAGGTATCTGCAATTGCGACATGCAGTATGAGCAGAGAGAGGCTCCTCTGAGTGGCACCTGTCTCCCGCCCCACTGTTTGATCTTGTTAGGGATGCCGAATCATCCAAGGGCTTTATTCCACAGAGCTATGCCATTCTTCTTCAGTCCTACTTGAGATGTCATCCCCTGACAGTAATGGAGCGCTGGGAACGGGACGCGGATCTCATCGATGGAGATCAATGGGAGGAGGCCTTCCAGGCAGTAGTTACTTGTTCTCTAAATGTATCCCAACGGTTGACACAACTATATATCCTTTTGAGGGTTTATTATACCCCTAGCAGGCTCTGTTGGATGGGACTGAGAACCGAGACGACATGTACTAGGTGCAAAGGGGACCATGGCGACCTGATACACCTTCTGTGACGGTGCCCAAAGCTTCATCAATACTGGGCAGGAATAGTGCAGCAGATTAACATGATATATCAGGTGACCCTTCCGCTAGACCCTAGGGCCTGCCTATTAGGTATACTAGAGGAGTATGACTGGAAGGCGTTCAAGTGTTCAAGAGGCCATTCACAGAGTTCTATTCCAGGCACGCAAATTGATAATGATTCACTGGAAGGATGAGGATCCACCTACATTGAAAGAGTGGGTGGCAAAAGAGGGGGACCAGCTTCGTCTGGAAAAACTGGTGTATCAATATAGGGGCGCTCCACAAAAATCTGAGAAGCTCTGGGCACCATGGCTAGACTACCAGGGCTTGCCCCGGTGGATCTGGTCATGGGCCGATTGCTGCAAATGTATATGGGATATGACATTAGGGGGGAGATGATTTGGGTACGTTTCCTACAAATATGTGCTTGATTGTTAGAATCCACCACACCAAAGGTAATATGAGCATAGCGGTACTGATCTCAGATCCTCTTATATTGTTATACTTGAGTACTGGCAAGCCATTGTTGGATGTGACGTTTGTGACAAATTACTGTTGATAATGAAAGCTGCTGTAAATTTTCCATGCAAATTCTTTAATAAAAACACTTGTTGGATTTAGAAAAAAAAAAGAAGTTTAGAGGCCATTTTGGTTACTGGACCAGTCAATATGGCCACCCTGTTCTCAGAATATGCACAACTCCAGTGTCAGATTAGGTAGTCATTTTGCAGCTTTAGTCACTCAGTAGTCTTGAACCGTTGACTATTATAATCTTGCTGCAGCTGTTGAATGAAATTTGCTGCCTTTTATCGCTGTACCACTTTATTGAGCTTGTTACAAGGCAAATCTGGGTAATAACAGCACACCTCAGAAGTAATAAACATTATTGATAGCTCTCATATTTCCATGGTACAGTGGCTAGGGAGGGTTATTAAATATTCAGCTGTGCGTCATTGGGCACACAACCATCCACCTATTATGCATGACTAATGAGCAAGGAACATCTGTATGAGAATTTGGAATTCTCTGTGAGCAAGTCAGCGATGTTCACAGAAACTATCTGTGATTGTTCAGTGTGTTTAAGAGTTATGTACCATGGAGATTTAGCAGAGCGAAAGTGAGATATTTGGTTTAAAACAGCCATTCTCAAGAAGGGTTCTCTGGAATCCTAGTTCCTTGAGCTGTGGCTGATTGATCTCAGATTTGATAGTGCCTGCATAATTCCAAGGCCAGCACCACTTGGCAGTCAGTGGCATGTTATCTATAAGGGTGGCATTCCAATAATCACTTTAAGAGGGCATTCTTTGCACTGACCACCAATGTAGGGGGCATTTTTCCCTCTGACCTCTGGTGAGGTGGTTTTAGCAGGTCTTCCCTGAGACCTGAAAATGTATTTCAAGAGTTCCTCTAGGGCAGTGATGGTGAACCTTGGCACCCCAGATGTTTTGGAACTACATTTCCCATGATGCTCATGCACTCTGCAGTGTAGCTGAGCATCATGGGAAATGTAGTTCCAGAACATCTAGGGTGCCCAGGTTCGCCACCACTGCTCTAGGGTAAAATGGTTGAAAAAAGGCTGGTTTAAAGTATAAATCCAAAAAAATGTTTTTGATGGTTGTGATGATGGGTTTTGAAGCCCAGTTAAGCTTTTATTACTGTCTCTTTGCTAGGGATTCAACCTCCAGTTTTCACCAGAACAGGAGGTGCTTGAATTAACTGTTCTGGTAACAGCTAAAAGGGGATTTTACCTTACATTGAATAGATATCCTCTCACTTCTTGTTTTGTCTCTGGAACAGGAAGGAAAGGAAATCTCTCCAATGGGACACACAGACAAAAACTGATAGGGTTCAAAGCACTTTAAACAACCTAAAAACAAAAAAAAACTGTACCAGGGGATATATTTTATTTTTTGTGCAGAATGATCATTTTTTAATTTTTCTTAGTTATGCAGGTCTGTGTTAATAAAATATTGGTGTACCAATAAATTGGGCATAGTCGTATACAATATTGCTCAAAAGTGAATACATCCCTCACATTTTTGTAAATATTTTATTATATCTTTTCATGTGACAATACTGAAGAAATGACATTTAGACTCCACCTTCCGTTTGAGGATGCCCCACAGATGCTTAATAGGGTTTAGATCTGGAGACATGCTTGGCCAGTCCATCACCTTTACTCTCAGCTTCTTCAGCAAGGCAGTGTTGTCTGGGAGGTGTGTTTGGGGTCGTTAATATTGGAATACTGCCCTGCGGTCCAGTCTCAGAAGGGAGGGGATCGTGCTCTGCTTCAGTATGTCACAGTACATGTTGGCATTCATGGTTCCCTCAATGAACTGTAGCTTCCCAGTGGCAGCAGCACTCATGCAGCCCCAGACCATGACACTCCCACCATCATGCTAGGCAAAACACACTTGTCTTTGTACTTCTCACCTGGTTGCCGCCACACACGCTTGACACCATCTGTACCAAATAAGTTTATCTTGGTCTCATCAGACCTCAGGACATGGTTCCAATAATCCATGTCCTTAATCTGCTTGTCTTCAGCAAACTATTTGTGGGCTTTCTTGTGCATCATCTTTAGAAGAGGCTTCCTTCTGGGATGACAGCCATGCAGACCAATTTGATGCAGTGCGCGGCGTATGGTCTGAGCACTGACAGGCCAACCCCCCACCGCTTCAACCTCTGCAGCAATGCTGGCAGCAATCTTCTTATAGCCTAGGCCAAGGGTAGGCAACCTTGGCACTCCAGCTGTGGTGAAACTACAAAGCCCATCATGCCTCTGTCTCTAGGAGACATGCCTGTGATTGTCAGGGTCTTGCAATGCATCATGGGACTTGTAGTTTCACCACAGCTGGAGGGCCGAGGTTGCCTACCCCTGGCCTAGGCCATCTTTATGTAGAACAACAATTTTTTTTTTCAGATCCTCAGTGAGTTCTTTGCCACGAGGTCCCATGTTGAATTTCCCGTGATCAGTATGAGAGAGTGAGATCGATAACACCAAATCTGCCACACCTGCTCCCCATTTACACCTGAGAGCTTGTAACACTAACGGGTCACATGACACCGGGGAGGTAAAATGGCTAATTGGACCCAATTTGGACATTTTCACTTAGGGGTGTACTCACTTTTTTTGCCAGCGGTTTAGACATTAATGGCTGTGCGTTGAGTTATTTTGAGAGGACAGCAAATTTACTGTTATACAAGCTGTACACTCACTACTTTACATTGTAGCAAAGTGTCATTTCTTCAGTGTTGTCACATGAAATGATATAAAAATATATTTACATAAATGTGAGGGGTGTACTCACATACTGTATATGTTTCACAATATATGGACTTTTGAATTAATTTAATCTTGTTTTTGCTATTTTTATTATTTATTATGTACTGAAATATTACGTTAGGATGTATATATTTTGAGGTCTCTGTAAGCGCTTGATATACTGATTGGTGAAGTGTTAGTGACACTTGGTATACAGCAGCTACAGAGGATTATTTATTTGAGCCCTTAGCGCAAGTTTTATATTTTTTATATAGATATTTATTTTGTGACACATATTTTGCAGACAGAATCGCACTGCATTCCTGTTTAACCACTTCCTTACTGGGCACTTAAACCCCCCTCGTGCCCAGACCAATTTTTGGCTTTCAGCGCTGTCGCATTTTGAATGACAATTGCGCGTACGTGCGACGCTGTACCCAAACAAAATTGTTGTCCTTTTTTCCCCACAAATAGAGCTTTATTTTGGTGGTATTTGATCACATCTGCGGTTTTTATTTTTTGCGCTATAAACAAACAAAGAGCGACGATTTTGAAAAAAGAACAATATTTTTTACTTTTTGCTCTAATAAATATCCAAAAATAAAATATAAAAAAAAAAATTATTCATTTTTTATTCTTCTACATATTTTTGGTAAAAAAAATCTCAATCAGCGTGTATTGATTTGGTTTGCGCAAAAGTTATCGCATCTACAAATTAGGGAATTGATTTATGGCGTTTTTATTATTATTTTTTTTTTTTACTGGTAATGGTGGCGATCTGCGATTTTTATATTGATATTGGGGCGGACATGCCGGACATTTTTGACACTTTTTTGGGACCAATGACATTTACACAGCGATCAGGAATTTAAATGTCCACTGATTACTGTATAAATGTCACTGGCAGTGAAGGGGTTAACCTGCAGGGGGCAGTGAAGGGGTTAACAGTGTTCTGACTGTTGGGGGGGATGGGTTGGCAGGGACATAACAGATCTAACTGATCCCAGTGACAGGGATCAATAGATCTGCTTGTCCCCCTCTCACAGAACGGGGAACCGCCGTGTTTACATCGGCGGTTCCCTGTTCTGCAGCTCTGCAGGCGATCGCGGGTCTCGAGCGGACATCGAGTCCGCCCGAGCCGCGGGCACGCCCACGCAGCGTGCAGCGGCCACGCGCGCCGCCACCGCCTGTGATTGCGCGCTGGAGGCATGGAGAGGGGAGGACGTCAATAGACGTCCTCCCGGAGATTCAGATCCGCGCTGTAGCCATCTTTCGTCTATAGCGCGGATCTCAACAGGTTAAATTGCATGTGATTATTTGCAGCATTATTAACGCCCATTAATTTTGTATGGACGCAAATTGCACTGCAAAGTATCGGTTTCGGTATCTGGAGCATTTTACAAGTACCAATGCTTGTGTAAATACTCGGTATCGGCACTGATACTGGTATCAATATTGGTGCATCCCTAATAATATACAGTGGGTACGGAAAGTATTCAGACCCCCTTAAATTTTTCACTCTTTGTTATATTGCAGTCATTTGCTAAAATCATTTAAGTTCATTTATTTTCCTCATTAATGTGCACACAGCACCCCATATTGACAGAAAAACACAGAATTGTTGACATTTTTGCAGATTTATTAAAAAAGAAAAACTTAAATATCAGATGGTCCTAAGTATTCAGACCCTTTGCTGTGACACTCATATATTTAACTCAGGTGCTGTCCATTTCTTCTGATCATCCTTGAGATGGTTCTACACCTTCATTTGAGTCCAGCTGTGTTTGATTATACTGATTGGAATTGATTAGGAAAGCCACACACCTGTCTATATAAGACCTTACAGCTCACAGTGCATGTCAGAGCAAATGAGAATCATGAGATCAAAGAATTGTGGCAAGGCACAGATCTGGCCAAGGTTACAAAAAAAATTCTGCTGCACTAGAGCTGGCCGTACAGCCAAACTGAGCTATCGGGGGAGAAGAGCCTTGGTGAGAGAGGTAAAGAAGAACCCAAAGATCACTGTTGCTGAGCTCCAGAGATGCAGTCGGGAGATGGGAGAAAGTTGTAGAAAGTCAACCATCACTGCAGCCCTCCACCAGTCGGGGGCTTTATGGCAGAGTGTCCCAACGGAAGCCTCTTGTTACGTACCTGGTGGAGGAGTTTGACTTATGCAGTGGGTAACCTCCCTTACGACCCTGACTCGGGAACCCCTGGTAGAGTAGACAGGTGGCTCAGGAGTGCAGGATGGCACGAGGGTCGGACTGGGTCACTGGTCCCCAAGGGCTCAGTCCCAGCATTCCCTCCAATGGGTGACGTATTCAGTTTGAGGAGGTGGTCCATGCATTGTTCTCCGAAGGCAACCCTGTGAGACGGTATTTCGGGGGCTGACCACCTCCCGACGTCACTACCAACTGAAAGATGTTGAAAGAGGGTAGAGGGCTGACGTAGAGACCTCGAGTCGTTGTCACTAGAAACCCAAGAAGAAATGGAGAGAGTGGTTCCGAGAAGAGGGGGCTATCGAGTCAAACCGACATGCCGGTCGAGATCACGTCGTCTTAAAAAAAACATTGGAACCGGTCTAGACACGGAACGGTGTTAAGAAACTAGAGTACTAAGAGTAAACGAGACTGTACGTGACACTCGACATTCCAGAATATATCTGTCCACACACCGAAAGGATTAGTTAAGGTTAGTCATATTAGTTTGTGTCGACCTGAGTTTACTTCCACATCTTGGTAGAGTTCCTACTAGTCTT
>BLSH010366694.1:312206-331147 GCA_018402905.1 Glandirana rugosa
GAAGGCGACCGGATCCGTTCCCTCCGCGCCTTCGGGGAGACCAACGATCCGAAGATTATTTCTTCGGTTCCGGTTTTCTGCATCTTCCGCTCTGGCTTCTAGATTTTTAACTTTTATCTTTAACGCTTGCAGATCCGCTCGGTCTTCCCGCTGCATGTCTTCCGCGGCCGACACCCTCCGCTCCGCCTCAGTGATCCGTTCCCTGAAGCGGTCCATGTCTCTCCGGATTAGGCCTACCTCCGACTGCACCGTGTCCATCTTATTCGTAAGTGCCGCCTGGCAGGACACTATCGCTTGCATCAGGGTATCCAGCCTGTCTTCCACCGACAGAGGCCCCGGCTGGGGGTCAGTCTGAGAGTCCATGTCTCTACAGGGGGATATGGGAGGCCGCTGCGTGGCCTTCTTCCCGCCGGCTTCTGAATCCACACGTCTCTTCGGGCCTGGATTTTTGGCGCTCCTTCTCATCACCCTCAGGCAGGGAGGGGACGCGGCGTGTAGAGAGGAATGAATTGGGCTGAAATGGGTTGTAATTGCCCCAGGATGGTGAAAGGATTTAGTTCGGGACCGGGAGCTCCTCCACTACACGTCTGCTCTCCGCGCCATCCTGGACACGCCCCTGGTTATCATCTTTACTTTGTTTAGGAGCATATGAAGTATTTTTTGCATAATTTATGGACTTTTTAATGGATACATAGAGGAAGGAATACATAGACTTTTTTATATGTGTATATATTGCATAGCGCTGCACTTTATGATTTAATATTTGCCTGGGGTTTCCATTTTTCAGAGGGGCAGCACCTGTACCGGGATAATGCAAGCAGCTGCAGGCATCACCCCAGTATATATTTTTAGAGCTGGCGGTCAGCTCTGTTGTAATGGCTATCATAGCGGCTTATTAGCCACACGATTGCTATTAAAAGCAGCGACTCTCCTGGGCTCTCCTGTCCCACCGGGAGTTATAGAAACATATGAGGGAGCGCAGGACCAAAGGGATGGTGTGTAAATAGATATATAAGTCCATGGTATACCAAAATGTTTCACTTTATTGAACAAACGGGGAGGATGGCCCATACACATGGATGTCTGTTAAAATTCATAAAACATGAAAACAGAAAAAATAGGTAGATCAAAATTGTTCAAAACGTACTCGCAGTAGCACACAGAGAACATGAGTGGTGGATGGATGGCTGGGCCTTCTTCCTGCAGCCAGAGGAGATGGTAAAGGTGCAGCAGGGGTAGGGGGTAGCAGGGGACAAATGTCTACACAAGCTGGCCGCCCGCAGGGGGAGTGGATAACATCCAAAAGCTGTTCCAGAGAGAAGTGGAGAGCTGGCCCGCTTGTCAGTCAGGGATCCGGAGGGGTAGCAGAGTACAGTGAACAGCATAAGGAGCGAAGGAGCCATCTGCAGCTCAACTTCCGGGTCTCTGTGCTTCCTGTTGTGTCTTCTGTCCCACTGGAAAGCCCGAGCAATTAGCCGCTGACCAGACAGCCAAGCAAAGCTGGGATCGCCTTTGCTCGGCTGTTCCTATCAGTAAACCAGAAGCGAAGACATGACACCACTTCTGATTTACTCGGGAACCATCGGTGGCAGTTTTTAAAAATCGAAAGCATTCAAAAACATAGATTTGGGGTCTTATAGACCTATTACTGTAACAAGGATGTTTACATTCCTTGTGACAGAAATAAAAGTTATAAATAGAAATTAAAGCAATAGTGTAAAAATGTAAAAAAAATATGAATAATTAAAAAAAAAAAAAACATAAGTGCCTCACGCGTTTGTCGGTCACGCATGCACACAAACAGTGATCGTCCCACACATGAGAGGTATCATGGCAAACGTCAGATCATGGGCAGTAATTCTAGTTCCAGACCTCTGGAAATCTAAAGTGGTAACCTGTAAAGGCTTTTAAAGTGTTGCCTATGGATAGTAAAATGTACGTCGTTTGTCGCCATTGCATGGGCGTGTGCAATTTTAAATCGGCAAGAGTGGGACAAATTTAGATGGGGGGGGCGCCCACTTTTAGTCTTGCCTAGGGCAGCAAAAATCCATAATACACGATTGATGTAAACACAGGCAACTTTACATATACCTCCCAAAGCAAATTCTCCTACATAAACAGAGAGGGCTCCTGCACATGAGGCCTAAAGGATCTGTTCAGGATCAATGTACAGAAGAGACTGCCCTTCAATCTGTTACAATCTGAGTCTCATAATGGCAGCTTCTGTCAACAGCTTCTAACACAGGCATTTATCTTTTAACGATATTGGTGTTTTGATGGTGAATGACAAATATTTGTTTCTCCTTTCCCCTGTGCAGTGTAAGAATGGACCTTGCAGTCAGGGGGAATACAATGTATACAGCACGTTCCAGAGCCACGAGCCGGAATTTGATTATTTGAAGAGCTTGGAAATAGAAGAAAAAATTAACAAGATTAAATGGCTCCCCCAGCAGAATGCAGCCCACTCCCTTCTGTCAACAAATGGTATGATCGCAGATCATCTGCCTCCTGTGCTGCTAGAAATGGAAAATAATGTTTGTTAGTATGCTGTGCTGGATGCTCCTCCACAGAGGCAGGAGTGTTAACTGTCTGTGTGCTGTAAGACGAGCGCCCCAGTCAAAACTGAAGGGCTCATTCACACGTGCAGTGCTTTCTGTGTTTGGATCACTCTTCAGAAGGCATTTGACAGGCAGTGGGGAGACCCTATGCCACCTCCTCATTGCCTGATTTAAACCTGTAAATTCATGCTACCATGCCATTGTGGGGTGATTGTGGTGTGGCCCCATAGGCTTGCATAGGTTGTAATCAGCAGTGGTAATGCTTGCCAAGTGTGACATGCTGTTTAATTTTTGCTGCAGTCCCAAACCTCCGCATTGTGACCACTACATGTGTACAACCCCCAGTGGATGCATGTCAGTGTTCAGGTGGGTAATTAAAGGCTATAAAACTGCCATGCAGCCACCTGGTTTTACTGCCCCTTATGGCTAAAGTGTATACTGTATATAAAAAATGTTTTATTCTATTTTGGATAGAGTAGAGAAGGGTTGATCAGGTTATCTTTTGCAAACTGTCTCCCGCTGAGATTTCCTTTCATTTCCTGCCCCAGATATAGAAAATGAGAGGAAAATTCTACAAAGTAAGGGGAGTTTCTTTTGTGGGCTTCATTCATATGGCCACTCAGTAGCAGTTGGGCGGGGGCGCACAGCAGCTGGCCAATGATTTGTACTCTGTATGGCCAGCACCACTCTTGTTCACTTGCAACTGCTCATCTGAGTGGTTACATATGAATAGAGCCTCTAAAGCCGGCCATAGGAGGTTTGAATCTCACTTCGAACCATATATAGGCAGGCTGAATGTACCCAAGTTGATTGATTGATCAACTTGGGTACAACCAGCCTGCCGGTTTTTACATGCGATTATTGCTAGTGGCTGGTATTTGCAAAAGACAACTACAGCGTGGCTCTCCAGTTCTTGGAGGACATCTTCCCATGTGTGTGACTCCCGCATGACCCCAAAGGCACACATCAGGCGTGCTCTGTGACTGCTGTGTCCTTTGGACAGAGCTGATCACAGATCCTGGTAAAGGGACAATCACAGCGGCACTTTATCATGTAATCAGCTGTGTCCAATCACAGCTGGTCACATGTAAACAGACTTGCCGGTTATTGGCATTCCTTTCCTCACAGGCTGTCTATGTGAGGAAAGGAGAACCAATAACTGGAAAATCGTATAGGGCACAGTGAGTACATTGTTTACACTGATAATCAGGGCACTTATGATCAGTGCCCTGATTCTCAAAGCCCGTCAGTGCCGCCTAACAATGCCCATCAGTGCAGCACTATCAGTGCTCATTAGTGCAGCATATCAGTGCCCATCAGTACAACCTCATCAATGCTCATCAGTGCAGCCTCATCAGTGCGCTTCAGTGCAGCCTCATCAGTGCCCCTCAGTGAAGCCTCATCAGTGAACATCAGTGAATTAGAAAAATTAATTATTATCAAAATTTTATAACAAAAACTAAAAAAAAAGTTGTTTTTTTCAAAATGTTTAGTCTTTGTTCGTTTGATTAGCAAAAAATAAACAACCCAGTGGTGAATAAATGCCACCAAAAGAAAGCTGCCCGGTATTGAAGTGGTTAAAATATTTAAGTATTTTAAAGCCCAACTCCAGAAATTAAAAAAAAAATCTACTCTTGTAGTGGGATTCCCTCCCTGCTTTGCAAAGGATAAATACTAGTTATGTCTACGGGTGCCGGAATAAGAAGTAAATACTTTCCTTATTCTGCACTCCATCATAGTGCCCCCGCAGCCTCTAAGCTAAAGTTCCTGATTGGCTTACATTCTGGGTCTTTTCTTTCTCAGTCTGAGGCCTTTAATGCAAGAGATTATATGAAGCCAATGTAAAGACAGCTTCTATTACTTATGCTAGTGATATTAATAATCCACTAATTTATTTTAAAATACATAACTAAATTAAACAATGGCCTTTTATATCCGCCTGGTTTTCATCTTTAATGCATTTTCTTTGAATGAGGAAACCCTGCTATCAAAGCGTATTTTGCAGTCATAAAACTGGAACTGAATAATATACAGTATATATATACAGGCACAAAGGATTGCTCATTTAGCTTATTTCCTAATGACAACATAATGTGTGTACACTAGTGTAGCACCCTAGTCCTAAATAAGGCTGCTCACAAATTTAGTTCTGCTAGGTGGTAACTAGCCTGGCTAATTGTTAGGGTGATTCACTGACTTTTGCCCTAAACTTCAATTTGTCACTTCTGTCACTAGGTGGCATTGCCGCCTGAGGCATTAGAATGACAAGGGGACAAGGGGGTTCCAGCCAATTGGTAGGAGTTTCTTTGGCCTCATGGCCTGCTAGGAGAGCTTATTTATTTAGGAAGAGTCAGGTGATCGGGGTTCTCTGTCACCTGGATGGCTGTCTGGGTGGATATGTGTTGTATTGCTGCTAGGCCAGAAGCCTGAGGCCTATCCGGGAGCACCTGGCTGCTAGGCGGTCTGAGGCATATCCAGGATTGTAAGGAGCAGCGCCGGGTTGGGGCTTCAGGTCGGAAGCCCAACCAAGTTGCAGAGTTTCAGCCGGAGGGGGAACCAAGTTGACGCCAGAGGCCAAGCAGAAGCGGTTGCCATTAGGGACGACCACTCCTGTTGCCACTAGAGCCAATGGTAAAGGGGAAGCAGTTGCCACCAAAGGACAGCCACTCCTGTTATCAGAGGCCAGTGTATGGAAGTCTGAAGAAGAGGCCATTGTATGGAAGTCTGAAGAAGTACCAGAGCAGCCTTTATCACTAGCCGGGGACGGTCAAGAAGTGGGAAAGCTTCAGCAGAGTGCCAAGCCAGGCACCCAGCGGGTTAGCGCGGGTGAAGCTTGAGGAGTATACAGCGGGTTAACTGTGTAAGAGCTCAGGGGATCCAGCAGAGGCTGGGGTCTGTTTTCCTTGCGAAACAGGTCTCAGAAGTCTAAAGAGAGACGGGGAGCTCAGTGAGTGAAGATCTACAATGGGATACTGTGAGTTACGTCTGCAGATCTACAGTGCAGTATTGAAAGTTCAGTTGCTCAAGATACAGTTTGCTGCATCCAGCTTAAAGGCTCTCTACCTGTATAGCTGTCTGCCTATTACTATTTTTGTCTGTGCAGTCTGCCAATTGCTTTTGCATCTGCCTGAGGGTGTCCTGGCCCTAATCCTCTATCCCATCGTTCTTGTTAAGAGACAATAAATCTCTTTTTGCATTCAAAAAGTGACTGGCGCCCATGTTTCCAGCTTGCATTACATCCACCATGCCTAGTAACCTGCACCCTGAAAAGGAATGTCAGCTCTCCCTGACTCTGGAGGTCACCACTAGGCCTCTAGAGGGCGGGGACACCGCTACACTAGAAATAGATTTCATTCATTCTTCTTCATATATAACTAAACAACTGTAAAAAAAGAAATATTCTATTATGGTTCATTTTAGAGAGCACTTTTATTACAAGTTACTATTGCCGTGTTTACCTCTTTTTTTTCACATTATTGTTATTGCATTAAGTATAGAGATTTCCAGATCAGCCATAATATGCAAACACTAAAAATAATTTTATTACTTACCGCATTATCTAAAGAATTGCTCCCGCAACAGAAGAATCTGAATACTTCCAAATTTCTATCCATGCAGGTTAAATAGGTTTAAAGAGTGACTTCACTTTTGTTAAGAAAAAACAATCTCCTCTGTGTGACCAATATACATTGCCGTGATTTAACCACTTACCGAGACTGGCGCCTGATGATGAAAATGTGGCTCGTTATCGCAAACTGGCATCATATGACGGTGGCTGCGATAACTAGTACTGTGAGCGCGCGCTCACTGTGTCGGGGGGGGGGGGGGCAGGGAGCGAGTATGGCGGACTCCATCACCGCTGGCTACCCGTGATGCCCCCCCTTCCCCCGCAGTGAGAGAATGGAGGTCCGCGTAAGTAAACACAGATCTCCGTTCTCATAGAGGAGGAAGGGCTGTGATCACATGCTTCCTGTATATGGAAGCCGTGATCACTCCCTTCCCCCTGCCAGCACAGTAATCAGCACATTTTTATAGCACTGATCACTGTATAAATGCCAATGGTCCCAAAAAAAGTGTCAAAATGGTCCGACATGTCCGCCGCAATATCGCAGTACCGTTAAAAATCGCAGATCGCCGCCATTACTAGTAAAAAAAAATGAACTCCAGAAATGAATTCTCATCATCCGTAAACGTGGCAACGTTTGCGCAAACCAATCAATAAATACCGATTGCGATTTTTTTAACCAAAAATATGAGGAAGAATATAAATCGGCCAAAACCGATAAAAAAAAATGTTTTTTTATTTATTTATTTTTTGGATTTGTATTTTAGCAAAAAGTAAGAAATATTGATTTTTGTGGAAAATTTCCACTCTTTTTTTATTTATAGCAGCGATCAGAAATGATGCAGAGGGGATCAAATACCACCAAAAGAAAGCTCTATTTGTGGGAAAAAAAGGACACAAATTTTGTTTAGGTACAACGTCGCATGCTCGCGCAATTGTCAGTTAAAGCGACGCAGTGCCGAATCACAAAAAGTGCTCTGGTCCTAAAGTGTGAAATCCTTCCGGGGCTTTGTTGCAGAGTCTTACCTTTAGTTGCTCTGAATGAAAAGCTGTCTGTTTGTGTCAAAGTGCACAGTGAATGTGAATGGGATTGTCTTTTTGGTTATTAATCAACTAATGCACTTGCATAGTTCTAATAGGGAATATTGCAGCGTCTGAATCCCTTTAGATGTGGTTAACCCTTTGGGAGTATCTCACCAAAAATTAAATGTTTGTTGCAGCGGATACCTAAAATATGACATGTACCTTAATGCAGACTTCTGGGAAAATCAGTGAGCCAATCGCATAAGCAGGAAATTACATTTCTGGGGAACGTTCTGTACACCAACTGTGTACGGATCACCTCCAGGTTGCCATATTGCATTGAATTTTATAGAAAAAAACTTACAGCACTGCAGATTGAAAAGGAAATGTAATTTTTAATAACATTCAATTACAAGATGGCTTGTGTAGCAATTGTATATGATGTGTTATTTTTTTTTAATGGCTATATTATATTTCACCACAAAAGTAGAATCAACCTTTAAATTAGAGCTGCACGATTAATCATAAAAGAATCGTGATCTCGATTCACCGCATTACCGCGATTCTCAGTGCAGTCATAATGGAGACAGAGACACTAGAAAAAACTGTTAGCTCAGGAGGAGATAAGAAGCTTCACACTGGGAAACTTGGCTGCACTAGGCGATCCGACTCAGCACGACTTGCAAGCAACTTGACTGTAGTAATAGAAGTCAATGCAAGTCGCCTGAAGTCCCCCCTGGGAACCTTTTTCTAAGTCGGAGCAACTTGAGTCTCTCCTATCTGGGCAGCCTGCCAAGTCTGAGAACAAATTATTAAAGGAATGAACTCCGGTGTATAGAAGTGTTCAGTTTAACCATTTAAAGACTAAATCTTTTCTGACATTTGTTTCTTACAGGTAAAAATCCACTATTTTCTGCTAGAAAATTACTTAGAACCCCCAAACGTATATTTTTTTAGCAGAGACCCTAGAGAATAAAATGACGGTTGTTGCAATATTTAATGTCACACTGTGTTTGCGCAGAGGTCTTTCAAATGCAATTTTTTGGGAAAAATTACACTTTCAGTTGAGGACAGATATTGATTTGGATGATTTCAGGTAACATTAATGTTTCAATGAATTACAGATAAAACAATCAAATTATGGAAAATCAGTGAACGTGATAAAAGGCCGGAAGGCTACAACCTTAAAGATGAAGAAGGAAAAGTGAAGGACCTGTCAACGGTGACCTCATTACAGGTGAGAATAAAGTCTTGGTAATGTGTAGTTGGTGTCAGAATGATTCAGAGACAGATGGGCTATACTGTTGCCTACAGGAGGGATAAGACACAGGCATGTCCTAGAAATTTTAGCCTTTTTACTGGACACTTTTTTTTTTGTTGTTTTACAAGAATTTTTTTATATACTTCAGTCTTCAGTGTTCTGCTGTTGAGCTGAGCTCTTATGCAGCTATCCAGATTGGCTAATGTTGGCTAATGTTGGCGCTGCTTTGAAGGCCATACCTGGATCGAAGATTGTGACACTTGCCTTTAATGTGACCCTCTGGCACTGAACTGGTTCGTTATCTGTAGAGCACTTTACAGGTACAGGGCCATGGCACTGTATCTGGTGTGACCCGGTCTTCGATGGCTCCCTTGGGAGTATAATCAAGGACATGACACCTATAGACTGGATCGTTGTCCTTTACTTGAGTCCACACACTCCTTGGAGACTTTACTACCTCCCCCAGGTGTGGCTTCCTCATCTGCATTATCCAGAGAATTTCTACAGCTATGCTAGATTTTTTTAACAAAATCACTGCCATGATAGTTGAATCAGAATGCAGGGGATGCCAGCATACTTCCTTGCCTTCTCCTCCGGGGTCTGTCTATGACATTCCTGAAGCTGCCAGTTTCTGAATGGATTCTCCCATTCTGAATGAGACATTTTTTAAATTTTGCACACATGTTAAAAATGCACATTTAAGGGCTGAAGATTTGTTAACCCCCAAATATTGTATATTTTCTGAAGGTAAAGGCTAGTGATGCACCAATACCCTTTTTATATTGGTGAGTACGAATACCGATACTTTTGATCAAGTACCAAGCACCAGTGCATTCCTAGTAAAGGCCCTGGAAAATAAAATTGTAAAAGTTGCAATTTTTTATGTAACATGATATTGGTACACATGTTTATCAAGTGCAAATTTTCAGCGAAAAATGCACTAAACTTGTTTTTCCATAGTATTTAAAAAGTATATTATCCATATTTTGGTAAAATATAAAAGAGATAAAGATGAGTAAATAGATACCAAGCATCTCAGGCATTAAAATTGTGTGCACCCGTGAAACAGTGTCAAACTTCAGCACAAAGTTGCCTATAGGCAATGCTTTAAAAGCCTTTACAGATTGTTAGTTAAGGCCAATAGATAGCACACTGTAATAACAGCTTTACTGAGACGCCAGGGCTTTTTAGACCCCTGATGTCTTCTCTGCACTCCACTGCAGCTATTGCAGCACAGATTACATAGCAACAGGGAACGACAACACTAAACCTGGACATGACATACAGTGATACACATCACATCCGTGTTTATCCACCTTATGGTGGTACAATTAGAGGTATTAATGGGCAGTCGGGCAGGGGGGTAGAAGGTAGTGGTACCTTCAGTGGGATGTGGAAGAGATTGGTTCCACCTGAAAACCCACAGCCAGCTTAACAAATTTAAATACAACTGCAGCAGCTATTCTATCAGCTTCTGTTTATAAACCGCGCTGGTGTACATATGGTGACTGAGTATGCACAAAAACTAGACCAGCCTGTTTCGGAAGCCACTACTGGACTACTAATGTCAAACTGTTCCCTCCCCCAAACGCTTTGCTGAGCAATATCCATCTGAGGTGGTCTGTTATTATTGTGCATCCAGCCATTTCTTACCTTAATAAAAAACTGACTGTTCTAGTTGAGGATGTTTTAGTGTTTAAAGATCATGGTGATTTGCCAGACATTAGAAAAATAGGACCAACAAACCTGAAACGATACTTACTGACCATTCAGTTATGGAATGTTTAGAGCTTATGCCCACTGCATCACACTTTAGTGTTGACGGGTTAGTGAAATCTCCAGAATGAATCTTCTGTTAATATGAGGAGAAATATTTGGCTTGAATATTTGTCTGCAGCACAGGATTGCAAAAAATGCTTGCTGTATTTGCCTTTTGATTGAGAGCATCTCTTTGGTGTATCTTTACACAACTTTATAAAAGATATCACTAGTGGAGAAAAATACTCTTTCGCCCCAGGAAAAGAAACATGCGTTTCAAACTCCCAAATCTAACAAACCTGCAGACAAGTACTCTGCAAAAAAGGATGCCCCCTTTTTCAAAAGTGGGGGGACGTCTGTTGGCTTCAGTGGACACCGTAGATACATGGATGTCCTGTGGTGTGGTGTGCAGGTGCTACAAGCTAGAGTTTCCATCTCTACTTTGCTTTATGTTCTCCAACCTGCCCCTGTGTCACCACCATTCTACCTGTCCTATCATAGCCTCACTTTAGATACTTTTTAGCCTCTTTGGATGTGTACTTGACCATCTTTCAATCTCACCAGCACTCCCTGGCACTTGCTGTGGGCACACGCTTCCAGTTTTGTAGCCCTTCCGTTTGGTCTATCTTTCACAAGCCAAGTATTTTCCAAGGTACTAGCCCCAGTGCTAGCCTTCCTGCACTCTCCATGCACTTCTATATTAGGATATGTAGTCAATCTTCTGGTAACAGGCCGATCAGCACACACTCTGTAAGTCAATATCCGACTGACTGTTTAGACTGTACAAAAGTTTGGTTGGATACTGAACCTACAAAAGTTAACAATAAAACCAACTCATCACTTAGAGTATCTGGGTCTCATTCTGGATACTGGTTAGTACACAGGTTTTCTTCTACAAGACAGACTCCAGAATTTCAACTCCCACAGTCAAGAAATTGTCCAACTATCTGCTTTTGTTTGAGAATTCTGAGCTTGAAAGCTTGCCTCATTTTGGGGCAGTTCTTTTTTTACAATTCCATTCCAGACTATTGTAACTCAACATTTTGTCTGTGGAACAAAAAAGTGCAATCTAATGGGCTACCCAATGCATCTGACACCCCGGACCAGGTTATCCTTTGCCTGACAGCTCAGGAATGCAGCACTGGAGTTAGAGAAATTCTTCCCTTTGTTGTCCTGGCTGGGGAGGAGTCCTGAACACCCTGGCAGTGCAAGTTTCTTGTATGCAGGAAGAACTGTATGTAGACCTCCCGGCCTTCAGATGCAACAACCAAATGAGAACGTTTGTATCCAGATTCAGGGAACCTCTATCAGTACTGGTGAGTGCTCCAGGTGTCTTTGTGACATCAGTACAACCTCAACTATGCCTTTCATCCTCTGAAACTCCATCCTCGTCTACACTACAGGATTGAGAGGGAGGGCATTCTTATCACACTGAACATGCCAAGGCTGCTGTGGTACTCCGACTTCACCAGACTCCTAGCAGAAACCTGGTCAGCTTATCCAGATTATCCGAATCTTCTGTTCCAGGGAATGGTTTACCACCTTGCTTCATGGTCACTGGCTTTGATGGCAAGGCTGTTGAAGCTCAGGTCCTAAGAGATAGGGGTCTTTCTGATGCGGCAATTCCTTTTAAAAGCTAGGATGTCCACATCACTCCAGGTCCAGCATCCCACAAGGAAAGCACACTTGTTTGATGCAAGGCAAGAAAATTACCTTTCTGTACTTCTGTCTGAATTAACATTTGACCTCGACTACCATTAAGGGCAAATCTCAGCTTCTGACATCTCATTCCTTGGTAAGGACTTTTGTACAACGTGTCGCTCTATAGTCCCATCTGTACAACCTCCAGTGAGTCTGTAGGATCTTAACCTAGTTCTGTTGGCTCTTCAAAGACTGCCCTTTGAAACTGTAAGGGATATTCCTCTATCAGCTCAAACTCACAAGGCTGCCTTCCTAAATCCCATCACCTCCGCAAAGCATTTTTTTTTTTTTGTTAGTAGCCTTGTCTTATAAATAACCTTTTTTTCTACACAAAGACAAGATGTGGTAAGAGCTGTTTATGGTTATCCAGCTATATCTTCCTTCAGGAAGGCTGACTTTTTTTGTCATTCCTGAGGATCTCCATAAGGGACAACCGGCTTATTGTGCCACCTTTTCTTGATTGCTCTGGCAGATCTATTTCCTGTCATGGTACACTCTTCTAGATTAGTAAGTGCTTCTTGGGCCTTACATCTGGCATCGGTTTTTTAGATTTGTAAAGCCATCACCTGGTCTTAGCTTTATATTTTCTATATGTTTTACCAGGTAGAAGATAGGACCTCAGCTGATGCAACTTAGGGTGTTACAGGAAGCTAATTGAGCCACAGGCTGCACCCATTTTGCATTTTTTTATCTGCTATGTTGCCCACCTATGATTTGGCTGCTTTTGTATGTCCTATTTGTTTCTGATTTACTTTATCATTCATTTACTTAATGAATGATAAAGAAAACAGGAATGTTGTACATATCTTAAAGTCCTCTTCTTGGAGCTCATTAGGGACAAAGGTCCCACTCCCTCTGTAGCCCCAAAATAACTCCTCTATAAACCGAAGCATGATGGGAGTGGGAAGGCTTATGCTTGGCTAGCCAATCACTTATTAGTTTGCCAGTGTCCAGCTCTTCTTTTAGGCTGCATTATATTAACATTTCTCTGATTTACTTTTAATTCTTCTGTGTTCCTTACACAGAAATATCCTGTTTTTTGGCTTAAATGACTCTGCACATTTTTGAGACAATCTTTTATAAGAAGATATTCCATCTGTCTTCTCATGTGTGTGGTTCACCTTACATGAAGGAATTTGGAATGTGATGTTTTGATGCTTTACAGAGCCAAGAGAACACTTTATAAAGGAGACTTTCTTCTGCCAGTTTTGGAGATCTTGCTTGTGGTTTTCATGATCAAATTAAAAATATGTACAATATAATATTAAACCAAAACTTTCCAAATCCTACTGGTGAGCCTAAATGCTTACAGTGAATTAATCACAACAGAGTTGTAATGCCTCCTCCAAGAAATGAATGTTTTTTTTTTACATTAACAGGCTGCAGGTAGTTTGAAATGTAAAGACTGAACCTCTTAAGATTGCGAGAGACCCAACTGAGGTATCACAGTCCTGGGTCCATTGTGTCCTAAAATTGATCTTACTTCCTGCCTTAGTACTACAAGACCTAGACCAGTGAAGATCCAACCGAGCTATTGCAGCTAAGGACCCACTTGTGTCTTAAGGTGGCACTTACTTTATTCTTTAGTACCACTAGGCCTAGACTACACTATTTCTTTTTTTTTTTTTTCATTTTAAATATTTATTTAGTTTTCAAAATACAAGTATAAAGGTACAAAGGCATTGTAGAGTGTATCTTTCACATCATAAACATTATTTTAAGCTTTTTTTTTTTTTACAATCTGCATTGAACATTGCCAAGGTGTATTATTCACTATTCATATAGATCATTAAGATATTATCATATTTGTAACTTATCCGTTTAGCGAACACTTATATCAGTATCAATATCAGGGGTTATTTGCATAGTTCAAATTTTTCTTAATAATTATTACTGTCTTTTACGTATTTTGAAGCCCTTGGGTTAGATATCCAATTATTCAATTTTTTTCAAAATTTATTGGTGGATCGCTTTTTATGGGCTAGCATTAAGTTCTGAGTGGGCATAGGAGTTTACCTTTAAAAGGACCTCAGATAGGTTAGGGGCTTTGTCAGATTTCCAGAGTTTGGCTTTTTTTTTTCCGGATGCTATTAAGATGTTTGCTACAATAGTCCTATAGTTTAACGGATATATATCTAGGTTCCATCCTAAGAGTGCCATTTCTGGAGTGATGGGTCTTAAATTTCCTATGAGGGAGGCAATGAAGGTAGATATAGTATTCCAGAAACTTTTCAGAACTTTGCAGCTCCATAGAGTGTGCATTAGGTTACCTATCTGCTTATTACATCTCCAGCATAAGGGCGAGGAGGAAGGGAAGATTTTGCTCAGTCTATAAGTGGTGATATACCAACGATGCAGTATTTTTTGGGCGTTTTCCCAATATTCTATGCACGAGGAGGCATTGTAATTAATTGTTAAAGCCTTTGACCATTCTTCCCAGGTGAAAGTCTGGCCTAAATCCCTCTCCCATTTAATCATATTTTCTGATTTTGTTTTTATCTGGGAATGTAGCTAGAAGTTTATAGAACATAGATACATAGACTACACTCTTTCAATACTTTGCCTGAAGATTGAACTTCTTTAACATAATTCTTCTGTTTTTAGGTTCCTGTCTTAAAGCCAATGGATTTGATGGTAGAAGTTACTCCCAGGAGGATATTTTCTAATGGTCACACATATCATGTCAATTCCATCTCCGTCAACAGCGACTGTGAGACGTACATGTCCGCGGATGATCTCAGAATTAACCTCTGGCACTTGGCCATCACTGACCGCAGTTTTAGTATCCTTTCATATATTATACACTGGACCGCTCAGACAGCCAGCATTGCCAAGTAAGAGCAGGGACAGACATTCTGTCCTCTTTACCATAAACTGAACAAGCATGCAATGCAGGTCAGAGTAATAAATTGCTGTTTTGTGACAGACTTGTGATTAGATGAGGTTTGTCTGTTGATGCCTAGAGAATATACTGTTTCTTGGGAAAGTTGCTGATTTGCTCAGGGGCAAAACTGTGTAATTCACAACCTGTGACATTGTATAATTTTTATTGTGAATATGTTCTAACAAATTTTAATTATATTTTTTCTTGTTCAGGGATTTTTATATTGAACAGAATCAACAAGAAGCATAAGATACATTAAACATAAGGCAGACCACCACAGTGGTGCATGTATGAATCAGTTACAAAGATGAA
This sequence comes from Glandirana rugosa, assembly GCA_018402905.1. Taxonomy (NCBI): domain Eukaryota; kingdom Metazoa; phylum Chordata; class Amphibia; order Anura; family Ranidae; genus Glandirana; species Glandirana rugosa. The sequence continues at coordinate 327,269 of BLSH010366694.1, forward strand.
TGATACAAACAGAACATGACCTAGTGGCTAGCAAGCTATAACATGAAGGTGCCGAGTAGGATCACTGAGATTAGTCTAAACATACAATGTGATATCTATTTGATGGTTAAAAACTCAATCCATACAATTTTATACTTTATACTTTATATTGAGATCCAATAACCAATGTTCTATTATACTGTAGTTTATTCGCAGTGAAGGTAATGAGCTGTATGAGCAAATCACAGTAGGGCTATCATGAAGTAAAGGATAGTAAAAAGGAAGATGGAAACAAAAGGGAAAGAAGGGTAAGGTGTGAGTCTCTAAAGACAAAAGGCAGGAAAGTGAGAAAAGAGAAGGGAATAGACGAGGAAAGAAAAGGGTGAGGAGAGAAGAGAGTCCCCGATGAGGCGTTAAGTAGGGCTCAAAATTGTGATCCAGCTACCACGGCAAAAGTACTGTTACCTCAAAATCTGGTGGTAGACAGTGTTTAATACATTTTAATTATATTAATCCAAATGAAAACATTAGTTAATTACCCAAGTCAAGATAACACCATTAATAACTCTTGAGCATACCTCCTGTATTGTACCTGTCAATAAAATGGAATAATACTATAACTGTAATTAAAAATATACCCAAATAAAAAGGTAAGTATGGCCTATAATATCATTTAAATCTAAAAATTTCAGCTCAGTTATGTGTGACCCTTCTAAGGGCGTATGTAAATCAATAAATTTAGGACTGCTGCTGACACTATATGCGTTCCCACATATACATCAAACTGAAGAGTGCCACGCTGTCCACTACTATTCAATGTGAAATCCACCATATAAACCAATATACAAAAATAAATGGTGTCATTTGTGTAATGCAACCATAGAAATGTCCTTATTTAAAACGATTATGCTTTTTGGTAATCTATCGATTTATGTACTTCCTTTGTGTTAGTTACAATCTCAATGTGACATATCAATGTGCCAAACAGTGTTTATGATCTGATTAATAATTCCTTGAATAATCAATCGATTACTGTGCCATCCATGTTCACTCTGATAATTCAACCGATTGCAGTGCTCATCCCATCACCAATCTATGGATATACTCTCACCTCAGTATTTAACCCAAAAATATTTTCGGTCAAATAGCGCTTTTCCCACAGGTATTCTAAACAGCAGGAATCCCCCTGATATTCAATCCATCTCCATCCTCTTTACTCGTCCCACATTCTATCTTCCAAGGCTCAGACAAAACAGACTCTCATAATGTAAAACTGTTTCCCATCAAAATCTATTGAATATCACTAAAAACACTCACATTATAAAGTGCATTACTGATGCACCACAGTCTATAAGTTCCTTTCCCCTTAGGATTACTGGTCTCTAGACACTCACAAGATCCATTGATGAGATCATGTGTTTGATGATGTAGCGCATGGGGCGGGGCTGATGACGTCAAGCCGCTCACCCCGGAGGTTTGCAAGATCCTATCTTGTGAGTGTCTGGAGACCAGTAATTTTAAAGGTGTGGTGCATCAATAATGCACTTTATAATGTGAGTGTTTTTAATGATATTCAATAAATGTTCATGGGAAACAGTTTTACACTATGAGAGTCTGTTTTGTCTGAGCCTTGGAAGAAAGAATGTGGGACGAGTAAAGAGGATGGAGATGGATTGAATATCAGGGGGATTCCTGCAGTGGAGAATACCTGTGTCTAAAACTTACCTGGTTTATAGGGAAGACCGCTATCTGAGCTAAAATTATTTTGGGTCAAATACTGGATTTGAGAGTATATCCATAGATCGGTGGTGGGATGAGCACTGAAATTGGTGGAATTATCAGAGTGAACATGTGGATGTCACAGTAATCAATCGATTATTTGAGGAATTATGGATCAAACTATAAACACTGTTTGGCACATTGATATGTCACATTAAGATTGTAACTAACACAAAGGATGTGCATAAATCCATCAATTACCAGAAGCATAATCATCTTAAATAAGTACATTTCTATGGTTGCATTGCACAAATGACCCGGTTTATTTTTGTGTATTTCACATTGAACAGTAGTGGACAGTGCAGCACTCAGATATTTATGGCTTATAATATATTATATAGTATATCTTCTAAAGTATCTACCTTCCCTGCATAGTATAAAAGTGTATACCATTGTGTTAGGTCCCTTGCTGTGCAAGCCATTTTAGTCCATTCGCAGCATATTTCAGCCTGCCATAGACTCTGACAGGCAACAGGGCTGGAAGCTGCACCTGTGCCTCCTGGGCACACTAAAACACCAAAATTGCACACGCAGAAGCTAAATGCCCCACGTGCAAGCAGCAGTTGAGTGGATCTAATTCCAATCAGTAAAACCACAGTTAGAATTTAACATGATAAAAAAACTTTTTATTAAAGCCCAAAGCTATTGAAAATTAAAATCTGGACACTGAACTGTCTCCTGGTAATCACACATCCAGTTCAAGGCTATGGGCCCAGCACTAGTCTTGATGATGTCAGAGGACCTTAAACAGATGGAATGAAGGGTAGAAGAAACTGCAGGAACTGGATGAGGAATACCGAGGATCAGGTACTGATTTAAACAGTCCCTTAGACTGGGTTCACAATAGTGTTCACACTAGTGCGAATTGGATGAGGATTTCTCCGTAACCAATTCGCATGTCAGGAGATTGTGACCGGCTCTCAATGGAGCCTGTTCATACATCTCCGGAGCGGCTCCGGTGCGATTTTCACAGGAGTCCTGTGCATCTCTTGGTCTGTTTCAGGTCCAAATTTAGCCAAAAATTCGGGCTGAAATCGGACCTGAAACGGTGTATGGGACGCACTGGACCCCTGCTGGGAGCTGCTCCGTGCTGCGATGTGAACTCAGTCTAAAGGCCCGTTACACACAGTGCGACGGTCATACAACAACGCTCTTCAACAGGTTGTTGTACGATCATCGTACGAGCAATTAGAACAGTCGACCTGCGACAGTCGTACAACAGAAGATGGATGAGCAGACTAGAAAACTTTTGTTGTACAACAAGCGGTCGTACGACTGTTGTAGCGTATGTACAGAGAAGTTGGGCCAACAAAGCTGTATGTGCAAAACATGCATGCTCAGAAGTCAGGAACACCCGGAAGTGTCCGTTCGTTTAAATCTACGTTCTTAATTAACAAATGACATTCACCTGAACTTCCTCGTTATACGCTCGTAGCACGTCACCATGTTAGGCTTGGTCGTACGATCGCTTACTGCATGTCAGTATGCGAGACACAACAGCCAGCATACGATTTTGGATGTTTGGTCGTACGACTGTCACACCATGTGTAGGAGGCTTTAGACATTAACAAGCAGTTAACCCTTGCAGTGCGGGCACAAGGACAGAAGGACTTTTAGTTTTCCTGGAGTTTAGCTCTGCTGATTCCTGTTGCTGCTGCTGTAAGCCATCCACTATTAAGACAGCTATACAGTGCCTTGCGAAAATATTCGGCCCCCTTGAACTTTGCGACCTTTTGCCACATTTCAGGCTTCAAACATAAAGATATAAAACTGTAATTTTTTGTGAAGAATCAACAACAAGTGGGACACAATCATGAAGTGGAATGAAATGTATTGGATATTTCAAACTTTTTTAACAAATAAAAAACTGAAAAATTGGGCGTGCAAAATTATTCAGCCCCCTTAAGTTAATACTTTGTAGCTCCACCTTTTGCTGCGATTACAGCTGTAAGTCGCTTTGGGAAGTCTCTATCAGTTTTGCACATCGAGAGACTGAAATTTTTGCTCATTCCTCCTTGCAAAACAGCTCGAGCTCAGTGAGGTTGGATGGAGAGCGTTTGTGAACAGCAGGTGAACAACAACTAAGAAGTGTTTTTTAATGTCAAAATATAGAAATACAAA
>BLSH010366694.1:332157-352579 GCA_018402905.1 Glandirana rugosa
TTCACCCTGTGTTAGTACTTCACCTTGCTTTAAATAACCTATAAAGTTATAATTTTGCACGCCCAATTTTTTAGTTTTTTATTTGTTAAAAAAGTTTGAAATATCCAATAAATTTCGTTCCACTTCATGATTGTGTCCCACTTGTTGTTGATTCTTCACAAAAAAATTACAGTTTTATATCTTTATGTTTGAAGCCTGAAATGTGGCAAAAGGTCGCAAAGTTCAAGGGGGCCGAATACTTTCGCAAGGCACTGTAGCTGCGGCCGCTGGCAACCTTTAATTATAGTGAACAGACTCAGCAGCTGCAGCTAGCAACTCAACATTTATCTCTTTTTATTAGTATATTTTTCCTTCAGTCAAACTTCTTCATTCACTGCAGAGACAAGAGAGCTCCTTGTAGCAGTTTTCTGGGCAGGCTGATTTTCTATCCTGCTTTGGGGGTCATACCTAGATCCCGCCATGATGAACACATGGACTTGCCTGTAATGTGACCTTCTGGCACTCTACAGACACTACATCATTAGCCCCATGGTGTTGGATGGATACTTTTCTGGCCCACAGTACATCATTGTGGTGGTTTAAGCCCCAGACATGGATACCGCCATCACATCAGATTTCAGGAACCTGGTGGGGGTCCCAAGGAGTTTACTTAAGTTCACGTATTGAGTGGATATGGTCCTCTGTCCTAAGGAGTGCATAGAGTGTATTATAAGTTAAAAAAAACGAAAACATTTGATGATGTTTCTTGGCATGTCCAATGAGTGCTCTGTGGCACACACTGACCTAGCAGGGAACATTTATGTCATCATCTTGATTATTGTTACGCCTTGCTTTGAAACACACTACATATGAATGATATATGGTTATCTTTGAGTTCAAATATAACACAATGGATAACAATGTTATAACTCTAAGACCCCTTTCACACTGAGACGCTTTACAGGCGCTTTTGAGATAAAAAATAGCGCCTGTAAAGCGCCTCTAAACCACCTCCTAAGTCTGAGTGCTTTCACACTGGGGCGGTGCTCTTGCAGGACAGGAAAAAAAGTCCTGCAAGCAGCATCTTTGGGGCGGTGCGGAAGTGGTGTATACACCGCTTCTCCATCGCCCCTGCCCATTGAAATGAATGGGCAGAGCTTCTGAAGTGGCTGAACAGTCCTTCTTAGGGGTTAAAAGCTCTCCACTGCCGTCCGAATAGTGGCGCCAAAGCGGCGCTATAACAGCGGTAAAGGGCTGCCAAACTAGCAGAGCTTTACCGCTAACGCTCGGGCGACCCCAATGTGAAAGGGGTCTAAAGATAATGTGATTGTAGCTGTGCACAATTTAGACACTGTTTTCCTTTTTTATGGTGCCCTTAGAGGGAGGGGTTTCTATGTGCCTGTGTTTTGCATCATGATGCACTTATGCTTTTGCCTTTGCTGATTCTTTTTTCTTCACATACCTTTCGTCTCTACTTTTGGACAATTTTTTTCCTGGGAGTGATAGCACTGTTGAAACCATATACACTCACCGGCCACTTTATTAGGTACACCTGTTCAATTGCTTGGTAACACAAATTGCTAATCAGCCAATCACATGGCAGCAACTTAATGCATTTAGGCATCTAGATGTGGTGAAGACAACTTGCTGAAGTTCAAACCAAGCATCAGAATGGGGAATGTAACGGGACCCGCCACACTCCACTCGAGTGCTTCCGTCAGAATACCACTTTCTTCAGTCTGAACATCAGAGATCAGATGTTATAGCCGCCCATACAAGCTATACGACACTAGCTTGTAGGAACATGGAATGATTTCTTGGCGAGGATACAGCCTTTTTATACACTTGAAAAGTATGTCAGCCCCCACATACACAATAACCCAAATATTTACCCAAAACATCACACAATAGCAGGATCCCCCAGCAGCAGACAGAGCGTCTCCTATATTGAAGTCCATGGAATCCACATTTAAGCAATGCTTTGATTAATCAGGGCAACAGTCTACAAAACTCTTACAGTGTTCCATCATTTTCTCGGTCACCCTGTGCCCCTAATAGACACAGGGTGACTTAGACATAAGAGGGACATGGGGAGCTGAAGCAAGGGTTTCCCAACCTCTCCATGGGATTCTGGGTTCCACGGGCCCCCCACCCAAAGTGACTCCCGTCACAGGGAAGAAAGGGGATTTAAAGCGGTGTTCCACCCAAAAGTGGAACCTCCGCGTATCTGCTTCCTCCCCTCCTCCGGTGCCACATTTGGAACCTTTCAGGGGGTTACAGGGGAATGGGTACCTGTTTTTGACAGGTACCCTTCCCCACTTCTGGGAGACAGTGTCGTGGTGCTGTCCCTTGGAGGTTCGGCTCCTTCCTCAGCCGCCGGTCTGGTTAGAAAACCGCAGTCCACTTCGCGCATGCACAGCAGTGAACCAGCTTCGTTCCTTGCGACGAATGGCAGCGGCAGTACCCGACAACTGATCCAAAAATCGGCTGGGGTGTCGACCTCACGGGCTTCCTGGACAGGTAAGTGTCCATGTATTATAAATCAGCATCTACAGCATTTGTAGCTGCTGACTTTGATTTTTTTTTCCCAGGCTGAACACCGCTTTCAGTGATTTTGAATGTGGTATGGTTGTTGGTGCCAGACAAGCTGATCTGAGTATTTCAAAAACTGCTGATCTACTGGGATTTTCATAAACAACCATCTCTAGGGTTTACAGAGAATGGTGCGAAAAAGAGAAAATATTCAGTGAGTGGCAGTTGTGTGGAGGAAAATGCCTTGCAGAGGTCAGAGGAGAATGGGCAGACTGGTTCCAGATGATAGGAAGGGAACAGTAACTCAAATAACCACTCCTTACAACCAAGGTATGCAGACTACCATCCCTGAATGCGCAACACTTCAAGCCTTGAAGCAGATTGGCTACAGCAGCAGAAGACCACACCGGGTGCCACTCCTGTCAGCTAAGAACAGGAAACTGAGGCTACAATTCGCACAGGCTCGCCAAGATGAGCTTAGCAGAATTTGACGTAAACAACATGAAGCATGGATCCATCCTGCCTTGTATCAATGGTTCAGGCTGTTGGTGGTGATGTAATGGTGTGGGGGATATTTTCTTGGCAAACTTTGGGCCCTTAGTACCATTTGAGCATCGTTTAAACACCACGACCTACCTGAGTATTGTTGCTGACCATGTCCATCCCTTTATGATTACAGTGTCCCCATCTTCTGATGGCTCCTTCCAGCAGTATAATGCACCATGTCACAAAGCTCCAATCATCTCACCACTGGACAATGAGTTCCCTGTACTCCAATGGCCTCCACAGTCACCACATCTCATCCAATAGAGCACCTTTGGGATGTTGAGAAACGGGAGATTCGCATCATGGATGTGCAGCCGACAAATCTGCAGCAACCGCATGATGCTATCATGTCACTATGGACCAAATCTCTGAAGAATGTTTCCAACACCTTGTTGAATCTATGCCACAATGAATTAAGGTCGTTCTGAAGGTAAAAGTGGGTCCAACCCGGTACTTGCAAGGTGTCCCTAATAAAATGGCCTTTGAGTGTATAAGACAGCTTTACTAGGGAGAAGTGGAGGGTGTGCTTTAATGGTAACTTTTATATATCTTTTAGTATTACTGCTCCTAAATTGAGCACATGGCTATTGAAGCATTAATTGGTTTATTCTTGGTTTGGTTATTCATGTATATATTACTATAGTCAATTATCCGTTGTCATCTACAGTGGTGTTTCATTTTTGGTTTTACTCTCCAGACTGCTACGGGGTTAAGTGCTGGGGGTTGCCCCCTTTTTTCTTTGGGAGCCTAGCCCAAAAAGTTTGTGTGAACAAGAGTCACACTAAAAAGTGGTTACCTAAGGCCCCTCACACACTGGAGCCGCCCGAGCGTTAGCAGGAAAACGCCGCTAATTAGCGGCGTTTTACCGCGCGTTATAGCAGCGCTATTCAGGCGGCGGCGGTGCACTTTTAACCCCCCACAATGAGTTAAATAGGGGTTAAAAGCGCCGGTTTGCAGCGCTCCCGAAGCAGTGTTCAGGCGCTTCGGGAGCGCTGCCCCATTGTTTTCAATGGGCAGGGGCGGTATAGGAGCAGTGAATACACCGGTCCCACACCAATGTAAAGATTCGACTTGCAGGACTTTTTTTTTCTGTCCCGCAAGCCCACCGCCCCAGTGTGAAAGCACTCTGGCTTTCACACTGGGGTGTATTGGAGGGCTTTTTTCAGGTGCTATTTGTTGCGCATAGAAGCGCCTGAAAAACGCCTTGGTGGGAAAGGGGTCTAAAAGGGACAAATGCGATATGCCAGAAATTAATAAGAATAATTACGTTTATTTATGTCAAAATTTAATATTTACTAGTACAAAAAAAGATAAAATACAAAAAATACATCCATCAGCAAACCTCAGACAACGTTGTGTGCGCAAGACTAAAATAACAAGAATGTCACCTGTGGTCACTGAGAGGGCCCACAGGTGACACCTTTTTTGGATTATATCTTTTTTTGCAAATATTTGTAATTATTCAATTTTGATATCAATAAATTTTGAAGTTCTGTAACTCAGGAAATTTTAATTGGCACCTCTCCAGGAGGTCTTCTCTGTAGTTCCTCTACTGCTATACCTCAGATCAGGAGGCCTGCGAGAACATCCTGCTAGGATATGAATTCCCATTCATGACTCCTTGTTAAGAACACCCTGCTGGGTCAACTTGCAACTTCCGACTTAGGCCAACTGGCTGTAGCAACCAGAAATATATTAAACCATGTTGCCTTCCAGCAGTTTTGATATAAATAAACTTCATTGTTCTTATTAATTCTGGCATATCGCATTTGTTCACACAAACATGTAGTTTTTTGGTTACATGGGACTGCACCGGGAGGTGTAGGCGGATACCAGTATCACAATTGCTCGACTGTCTTCCTATTATTATGTATATACTGTTTCATTCCCCTTAGGAGTAACCATTGGAGAATTGTGCTGCCTTACTTTGTATGATGCAAGTATTTTATTGAACTTTGGCATGTACTACTTGGTCTCCTGATGTTTCTTGTATGGGGCTTATGATTTGCACATTCTGTGTTGCAACACATGTGTCAAAAGCACTTGCGGGACTATGACTGTGACATGCTTTGCCTGAGACACATTGAGCTGTGTGTGCATGTGTCTGGGTTATTGGTGCCACCAGTTACTATTGGGCATGCACTTCTCTCCTTCTCCGGCCCTTGACACAAGGTGAATTACTGATGGCTCCTTGCAATGAACTGGGTCAGTCCTACATGCTGTTCCCTGCAGTCTCCTGCCTCAACACATGAATTGTTGGTACCCCTTGCTGGGACTCTTTTGCATATTGGCAGTAAGGTAAATCATATGTAGAAGTGGCCCTGAAGGCTCACGATCCACTAACGGCTCCGAGGCAGCTTGCAGTGTCTTTCCTATACATCATATGCTGACAGCCTGGATTATTGTTTCCTGCTTGAATTCACCCACTCATCAGAGTCCTCACTGGCTCCATCCAGTGTAGCTTCCTTTTCTGCATTATCCAGGGGAAATTTTTTCGCAGCTTGTCAGATTTTATGTCAAAATTCTCTGCCTCGATAGCTGACTCAGAAGGCAGGGGTCACAAGCCGCCTTCTCCAGAGCCTGTCTGTTATACCCGCAGCTGCGGCTGGTTCTGCACACACAGCTGAGGGTGATGAGCAGTGCAATGTCTTATTTAGATGATTTTGTGTCTGAGGAGGTTCAGTCTGCTGACATAATTTCTAGGCTTGAAGATACAATTCTGGTTCCTATTGACTCGTGCGTAAATGTCGTCTGAATATAGAACAGCTTGTGTCTGAATTCCTAATCTGGTCCCCATTTATAGGGTTGCCACCTCATCCCTTTAAACCCGAACACATATGAATTACACAGGTTCTGAGGCTAATTTAATGCAGATAAGGCACTAAGTGAGTTTAATTATCACCTTAATCAGCCACAGAACCTGTGTAATTAATATGTGTTCGGGTTTAAGGCTGGGTTCACACCTATGCGAATTGGATGTGGCTTACACCGCATCCAATTTGCATGACACTTGAAAACACATTGTTTTCAATATGTCGGGTTCACATAGGTGCGGTGCATTCGCAGTCCGCAATGCGGTACAAATTCCCAGGTCATTCTGTTCAATGGGAGCGCATCTGCCCCACAGATGTGCTCCGCATTGAACGGTGATTTTACAGGGATCTTTCCCCCTCCTTGCTGCACCTCCCCTCCCCCCCTCCCAGAGCAGCCGGTGTGCTGCGAGAACGGCAGGAGCCGCCGAATAGCAGCTCCGCCCTTTCTCAGCAGCAAGCAGGCTGGAATTCGCACCTGGTTTTGTACATGACTGAGCTACCTCTGATAAGTTATTTTCATCTTCCAAACGTTTTGCCCAGCAATAACCTGTTAAAGAGGAATTTATTAGGAAGAGGCGATTACCATTGTAGATCCCTCCTTCTCTTGCTTAAACAAGCTATTAGCTTCTCAATACTGTAAACTCTACCATGACACTTGGAAAGAACACTTCGCATGGTGCAAGGCAAGGAAGTTTCATCCCAGGAAGCTCTATTAAAGGCCAGAGCTTGTCTCTAGAAATAATCCTTTCAAAAAATGCTTGGTTCTCATTCCCTTGCAAGGTCTTTTCTACAAGGGGTTGTTCACATAGTCCCACCTGTATGTTCACCTGTCCCCCTTGGGATCACAACCTGGCACTAGGAGAACAGACTTCTCTCTGCTCTGTGAGGAGCAAACCATTTCTACCTTTTCATTTTTTTTCTGCTAGCTTGAGGTGATTGTAGCCGTATTAGTGCACTTGCAACAGAGACAATTGAGTACTGTCCATGATACTTTTTTCATTTGCACTAACATACAATTTTTCAGGACAAGCTTTAGGGGTATGTCCCCTTCTTCAAGGTCCCAGCAGTACTGAGAACTGCTGGGACCTTGAAGAGGGGGAAATACCCCAAAAGCTTTTCTTCTTTAGTTTCTGCAGAGCCACTGGGGCTCATTTTGCAGCTTTACCGATTGGCTGATCCTAGGTATAGGCTTGAAGGCCATGCCCAGACCCCTCTGTGAGCAAAAGGTTGGCCTGTGTTGTGCCCTCTCAGTACTGAACTCTGTGCTTGGTTCTCTCATAGAAACACTTGGTGTTTCATGTGAGTTCACCTGTCCTGAAGACTCATTGGGGAGTATGCCCTCTTGGAGGGAAAAGTCTTGCTGGATGGGGCATGCCCCCTGGATTTTGGCTTAACCACCCCTAGAGTGTCCCGTTGGGAGAGTGCCATGGATCTTAGGACCCCTGCTGAGTAAGTCAAGGCTTTGACTTTGGGAGCCTGATATGTGTTTTTATGCCCCAGTCTGTTCCATCTAAGGGGTTAACAATGGAGCGGGAAGAGGTGCAGCACCATATTTAAATTTGGCGCCATTTACATGGGTCTTACTGCCCATGCACCCGTACAGAGTCTGTGCAGCCTCCCTTCAGGTTGGTTGCACTGTGCATGCATGGCCGTTAGGTGGCATAACCAAGTTTTCTCAGAAGCCTTCTGACTCTGTGTTCCTTTATGTACTCCAAAAAACAGATTTTACCATAAGTCAAAAATTAGTTTTTACCCCATCAGAAGTGCAGGTGAATTATTACATGAGGTACACTGGTTGTAAATGAATAACTATTTCTTAGCTGAGAAATTATGTATCATTGCCTCCAGCAGTTCTTAAAAGCATTCTGGACTTTTTTCATCTTAGCCTTTTCTGTGTTGTATTATTGATACAGCGAGCATTACAAGACGCACAAGAGAAGCAGATTCTTTGTTGGCTTCTGTACATGCAACCTGTCTATGGATTTAATATGTTTACTCATTACACAATTATTACTGAATATACTTAATGGCACAGACAGGCTCTTTGTAAGTCTTCAGATGTCTAGATTCAATTACATTTGAGTCATTTGAAGCAGAGTCTTCATTCTTAGAAAGCGATTATTTTTCACATACACTTGGGGATAGGGTAATGCCTCAGCGATAGCATCTCTTCCCAATTATGCTGCATGAGTGCCATCAGGAAGAATTTTATTCCACAATAGTCATTTATTTTCAGGTTCCACACTTTCAGGAACATACAATCCCGTTTTAATTATGACTGCTTCTGTTTAGAGCTCCTATGGGCTTAGACTAATTAGGAAAGCAACAAAAGCTTCTCATTTTAATCAGCAGTGTTCTGCTTCATTTTGGCCTCATCTCAGAAAGCTTTCATCAACCAGTCCTCTGAAGTCACAAGCTGTTTCATGGGATGGAAATGTTTTGAGGATCAAACATTTGTATCAGTCAATTGATAGTATAATAAATGATAGATTGGACTGCTGACAGAAATTTCTTGCTGTGGCTACTTCCAATAGAGAAGATGCAGCTATAGGAGTCTGGACAGGGCCAGAGGACATCGTTATCATTCATTGGCCTGACTCCTTCTGTTTTGGCTTCTTCTTTGGCTTCTAAACCCAGGAAAAAAATGGCATTTTCCCAGACCTTAGAGGTGTTGGCTGCATTAGACAGAAAAAGACCCGTGGATCCCATAGAACTTCAGTATCACTGTAACTTCCTGGGCACTGAACTAATATGCAAACAATCTTATCAGCATTCCCAGCTATCTTCAGTGAACTACAAAGCACCACCCCTCTATACAATGAATATGATGATGTTGATGATTTCATATTTCAAATCAGGAGACATGTCAACACTGATCCTCCATAGATACAGTACAAGGAGTGAGAGCTCATCCTAGGACAGGAAGTGTGTCACTGGCAGGATCACCGGGTGAAAATAAAGGAATAAAAGCCTTAAAAAAAAATGAATGCAGCAACAACATCTATGGACATGTACTGTGCACTGCAATACATTACTTTCTTTTGTTTTAGGTTTAGATACACTTCAGTCTTCTAGTGGTATATTATAGTGTAGTGGAGAGGAATTAAAACACCTGCCAATTTATATTGCTTTCTGTGTCACCATTAGGGAGATCCACCCTCTCTATTTGACCTGTTTACCATTATCATCAAAGTACTAAAATATTCCAAATTATGGGTTGACACCAGAACAGTAATAGGGAAGAAATCTTCCAATGGGGAAAATAGTTCTGGTGACATCCCGGGATACCCTTGTTTTGGAGGGCTTTCCTCTCATTGTCAGGAGCATGTAACATTTCTGATCCTTGATAGCTGCTGGTCTCATTTCAGCATCGTGGTTTTGGTTGTTTTGCATTCTCCCTGTCTGTCCACCTGCAAGATGATTGACGTGACCAGTTTCTTGGTGGAGACCAATCCTGATTTAAACCAGCCATGCCTGCAGCCTCATGCTTGTGATATTGCATTTGTAACACGTGCTCCAAACTCCCTGTTTGTCTGCTCTGCTGTTTGGATTCCCCTGTATATGACCTCAGATCGGATGTCAACTACTCTCTGAACTCTGCCTGCCTTTTGACTGCGGATTTTACCCTGACTATTCTGAACCTTGCCTGCCTTGTGCATGGACTGTCATTGAATTACTCTGCCTGTCTGCCAACCGCAAGTACCTGTTTGGCAATAGGCGAATATTGATTGGGTTGCGCAAAAGTCATTGCGTCTACAAACTATGGGAATAGATTTGTGGCATTTTTAATTTTTTTTTTACTAGTAATGGCGGCGATCTGCGATTTTTATCAAGAATGCGACATTGCCGCGGACAGGTCCGACACTTTTGACACTTTTTTGGGAAAAAACTAGTTACTGATTACTGTATAAATGTTATTGGCAGAGAAGGAGTAAACACTAGGGGGTGGTCAAGGGGTTGAGTGTATTTCCTCAGTGTGTTCTTACTGTGTGGGGGCTGGACTGGCAGGGGCATGACAGATCTGACCATTCCCGATCACTGGGAACAGTAGATCAGTGTCATGTCCCCTGACAGAAAGGAGATCTGCTGTGTTTACATTGGCAGATCCCCGTTCTGCCTATGTAGAAGGCGATCGCAGGTCACCGGCAGACATCGAGTCTGTCTGACCTGCGAGCAGCTCCTGCCCGCAACTGTGCCTGAGCGAGCCGACGTACCATACTATATATATGTCTGTACCGAGACAATATCCCGCAATGACACAGTATTCAGTCTCTGCGCTATCCAGCCTTCAGTACATAGGGCCTTGATCTCTGCTGACATGTTAGGCGGGACACCCAGACAGTGAGATGTGCTCACTCTAGTTTCTCGTGGCAAAAAGAGATTGCCAGTCCATTTCGGCAGCCTGTTTTCTTTCTTGTAGTCCAATTGAGGGGGGTTGTGATGTGGTTTTTCACTGCCAATTTGTCAGGGAAAGGCTTGGTGTTGGCACTTCTACTATTATGGCACCACAGTTAATATGGTGTCAGGATGATTGAAGCACATTATTTCTATTATTACATAAAATTAAATAGTTCCAACTCACCATAATGCAGAATCAGTAGGATCGTGCCACCAGATGCATCTTGTCACTTGCCACATCACCTGCTTTCATATGCAGCTTTTTACTTGCCACGTCACCTGTCACCAGATGCAGATTGTCACTTGCCACGTTGCCTGTCACCAGATGCAGCTTGTTGCTTGTCACGTCACCTGCCACCAGATGCTGATTGTCACTTGCCACGTTCCCTGTCACCAAATGCAGCTTGTCACTTGCCACATCACCTGCCACCAGATGCAGATTGTCCCTTGCCATGTTCCCTGTCACCAGATGCAGCTTGTCACTTTCCATGTCACTTGCCTTTAGATGCAGATTGTCACTTGTCACATCACCTGCTTTCAGATGCAGCTTGTTACTTGCCACATCACCTGCTATCAGATGCAGCTTGTCACTTGCCACGTCGCCTGCCACCAGATGCAGCTTGTCACTTGCCACATCACCTGCCACCAGATGCAGCTTGTCACATCACTTGCCACCAGATGCAGTTTGTCACTTGCCACGTCACCTGTCACCAGATGCGGATTGTCACTTGCCATGTCGCCTGCCACCAGATGCAGATTGTCACTTTCTATATCATCTGCCACCAGATGCAGCTTGTCACGTCACTTGCCACCAGATGCAGCTTGTCACTTGCCATGTTGTCTGCCACCAGATGCAGATTGTCACTTGCTATGTCACCTGCCACTAGATGTGGATTGTCACTTGCCACGTCATCTGCCTCCAGATGTGGATTGTCACTTGCCACATTGCCTGCCACTAGATGCAGATTGTCACTTGCCATGTCACCTGCCACCAGATGCGGATTCTCGCTTGCCATATCACCTGCTACCAGATGTAGATTGTCACTTGCCATGTCGCCTGCCACCAGATGCAAATTGTCACCTGCCCTGTCACCTGCCACCAGATGCGAATTGTGACTTGCCACGTCACCTGCCATCAGATGTGGATTGTCACTTGCCACGTTGCCTGCCACCAGATGTGGATTGTCACTTGCCACATCACCTGCCACCAGCTGCAGCTTGTCACATCACTTGCCACCAGATGCAGCTTGTCACTTGCCACATCATCTGGCATCAGATGCGGATTGTCACTTGCCAGATCGCCTGCCACCAGATGCAGCTTGTCACTTGCCATGTCACCTTCCACCAAATGCGAATTGTAACTCTCCTGCAACAACAAAGACAGCAGAGAAAGAAGCTTCTCTCCCCAGCTTTTCAGCACATGTAAGGGCGGGCAGGGAGAGATGATGTAATCTCTCTGCTGCCCACAGCTGCACAGTGAGGGCAGAACGGCGACAATGCAGGGCGGGCGGTGAGAGATAATGTAATCTCTCTGCTTGCTCGCCCCCCATTCCCGTCCGCTTACCGACCTGCTCGCCCACCCACTGCAACCAAGGCCCGGCTGCAGGAAGGCTGCAGCCCAGTAATTGGGGACCCCCAAATTAGAGGCCCATGTCATGGCTTTCCTCCTGAACTTCAACTCCTAGATTCCAGTGCTGTTAGCATAGAAGTCTATAGCGCTCCTTTAAGTTCCACACTGCCTACCGCATATTTACGGCGGCAGTGTGGACGCTGGCCGCGAATCAGAGTAAAAAGACGGCGATCTGCGAATGGCTGCTAGGGGGTGCGCGCGAGCCCACCGCACTCCTGAGGCGTGTGCCCGCGGCTCTGGCGGACCCAATGTCCGCCGTCGAGCCGCGATGAGCGGCCACAGGCAAAGAACGGGGAACAACCGATGTAAACACGGCGGTTCCCAATTCGGACAGTGCGGGCATGGGAGATCTACTGATCCCTGTCACTGGGATCAGTTAGATCTCACATGCCCATGGTAGCCCAGCCCCCCCCCCCCACCCACAGTAAGAACACACCCAGGGAACACAGTTAAACCCTAGATCTCCCCCTGCAGGTTAACCTCTTCACTGCCAATGACATTTATACAGTAATTAGTGGACATTTAAATTTCTGATCGCTGAATAAATGTCATTGGTCCCAAAAAAGTGTCAAAAATGTCCAACATGTTCGCTGCAATATCGCAGTACAGCTAAAAATCGCAGATCGCTGCCATTACTAGTAAAAAATAAAATAAAAACCCCAGAAATTAATTCTCACCATCCGTAAACACGGCCATGTTTGCGCAAACCAATCAATAAACGCCGATTGCGATTTTTTTTTATCACAAATATGAGGAAGAATATAAATCGGCCAAAACCGGTGAAAAACAGTGTTTTTTTATATATATTTTTTTTTGGATTTGAATTTTAGCAAAAAGTAGGAAATTCGTTTTTTTTTTTGCAAAATGGTCGCTCTTCTTTTGTTTATAGCGGTGATCAGAAATGACGCAGAGGGGATCAAATACCACCAAAAGAAAGCTCTATTTGTGGGAAAAAAAGGACGCAAATTTTGTTTGGGTACAACGTCGTGCGACCGCGCAATTGTCAGTTAAAACGACGCAGTGCCGAATCGCAAAAAGTGCTCTGGTCCTAAACTGGGAAATTCTTCCGGAGGTGAAGTGGTTAAACTGGATGTGGATTGTCACTTGCCACGTCACCCGCTACCAGGTGTGGATGCTTGTCAGCATGTCAGTTCAGTTATAGTTTAAAAAACAATGGCAGGCAGAGTCACAACTCACACCTTATAGGCAAGCATCTGGCTGCAGCAAGTACATGAATTTGACCTGGTATCAACCTTGTGCAGCCCTTGTACAGCAGGGCTGGGTTGTGACAGGAAGAAGCAGCACAAGGAGCCAATCAGTTCATCTGCTGACAAGTAGCAAGCTGATAAGAACAGAAAACATGTTTACAGGGAGATGAGCTCATTATTGTACTGCTTGTTCTTTCACTGTCCAGTCATCAACTGGGATGGGTATAGGACAGGGGTCTCTAAACGATGGCCATCGAGTTGTTCAGGAACTACAATTCCCATCATGCCTAGTCATGTCTGTGAACATCAGAGTTGTACAATGCCTCATGGGACATGTAGTTCAGCAACAGCTGGAGGACCATAGTTTGGAGATCCCTGGTCTGGGACAATCAGGGCTCAGAAGTAGTAGGTTGAATGATGCTGGCCATCAGACTGAGGACATCTCACAGCAGGAAAATACTGCAGGGGAAATCTCTGGACTGAACCTAAATATTGCAGCAAAAGATGGTTTTGTTATTTTCTCTTTTAGTGGCCTACGGGTTACAAACAAGATAGGGACTGTAGGTTTGTTGTTAAGTTAAATTTGTTTGTAAGTGGGAACAGGGACATTTTTTAAGTGTAGCTCCAGCCCAAAAACTATTTTTAAGCTTTTTGGATATCATTAGGGAAGGGGTAACACCCCTGTAATGTTTGTTTTGCTGTCTATGTTTCTGTTCAGAAGATTTCACCTCACTTCCTGTCCCAATGATAATTGGATTTTGAAAATTTTGGGTTATTGTGGAAAAAAACCTTTGTGATAAAGCTTCAGTGGAGACACCCTTTTCCCATAATAACTCTTACCGGAGTGAATTTCCCTTCCTAGGGGGAGATTTCCTCTCACTTCCTGTTGTCTATCTCCATTTGTAAGTCGGGTGTTTGTAACTAGGGGACCGCCTGTATTCATTTTTACCTTAGTATTTTGGCTGGAGTTCTGCTTTAGGCTACCCATTAAAATTGTACTTGTAAAATTTCCTTTTGTTGTAAACATGTTAGACTTTTGTTACATGAAACTTGAGCTCTGTTTTTAAAGCAGCCTACCAATTATAATCATTTTTTTACAATCATGGAAAAATGTCACTTGGAATCGGGTTGCAGAGCTGGTTGTCCACTGAGACACAAGTTGGTGAATTCTGAAGTCTGGCTCCTGTCTCTTTCCTAATAATATAAAGTCCATTAAACAATACTAAATGTAACTTCTCTCTTCCCGCACATCAGCTAATGTGTTGCTATCTTAATGCTGATAACTGGAAATTGCGATAGTAATTTTCTGGAACTCGTTCCGTTGCCATTCAGGTTAAAAGTAGGTGGATATTTTGTAAAACGAGAACAAGGGAATCCGTGTTGGTGTTTGCCATAGCAACCTGTATTTTTCTAGGGCAGATTTGAATACACATTTGGGAATCTGAAAAGTTGCTGAGATGCTCTAAGCACTATTAAACAAAGATGATTTGCAACAAATCTAGGGAATAAGTAACTGAAGCAGATTGAAAGTACTAAAATGTCTTTATTAAAGAAAAATAGTCTGTGCACATAATATTATTGGTAACTGTCTACCAAACTAATAATACCCAACATTTTTATAAACATAAAAGAAAGAGAACAGAAAACAGACCAAGTGGTCCATTGAAAGAGAAGTTAAGGATTTGAAAACAACCAAAACATTTATACTCATCGATCCGATGCTGTATCTGTCCCCTGCCGGCTCTGTAGTGAGAACTGAGTGATCAAACACAGCTGATCGCTCAGTTCTCTTCCTCTGCTCTGAGCAGAGAGTGGGGACTGTCAGTCTCCAGCTCTCTGCTCTCCCCTCCAGTGCTCACTGGAGCGATGGGCTGTGGAAGCTGGCTCGGGCTTTCGATGGATTGTTAAGAGGCTGAGCCAGGTGCCGGTCCAGGTTTCTGGGTGGATACCGACCATATGGCCGGGATCTTTTCAGAACCTCCTGGACAGGCTCGGTCATGTCATCTGAGAGCGGGCTTCAGCCCACTGTCGGCTAAAAATGGATCACAGGAGTACAGAACGAACTACACTCCTGTGATCCACAGGAGAAGTATGGCCAAAATAGCTTTGGCCATACTTCTCTTTTGAGTCTACCCCATTTTAAATTTAAATTATACATGTTTTATTCTTTTGCCAACTTTTTGTAGTACAGATTTATGTTTGTCCCAAACATGTCTGTATCCACTTACTGTTGAATGACTCACTACCTATCAACTACTCTTTTGGTAAAATAATACTTTCTAAGATTAGTTTCAAACTTTCCTTCTGCTACTTTCCTCCCATGGTCTTGATCATGGCTCCACTCCCTCCTGAACATTATTCACCCCCATCATGTATTTAAAGGTTTTAGTCATGTCTCCCCTTTCCTTTAGACTGTATATATTATGTTCATAAAGTCTCTCCTGATAGGTTTTATCTTTCAGACCTGTCACCATTTTTGGTACCCGTCTCTGGACTCTTTCTATCTTATCAATATGTTTTTTTTTAAGTGAGGTCTCCAGAACTGGACACAGTATTCTAAATATGGTCTATAGACCTATATAGGGGGAATCAGGACCTCCTTCCTCTGGCTGGTGATCCCTCTAGTGATGCATCCTAGAATTCTATTCGCTTTTCACACTGCCTGGTCACACTGTTTGCTCATTATGAAATAACTACCCCCAAATCTTTATCCTCTGTAGTGCTGGCCAACACTGTACCCCCAATGTTGTACTCTATGAAGGGATTATTTTTACTTAGGTTTACATGTATGTACATTTTTTTACATTTAGACACATTAAACTGCAGTTTCCACTGTTTTGACCAATCTACCAGCAATGACAAATCATGTTCCATGTTACATACACCTCCTATGCCATCAGCAAAAAGACATGCCTTACTCAACAGCCCTTCAGTTATATCACTTTCATAGATTAACTAGAGCAGGACCCAATACAATGCCTTGTGGTACACCACTAGTGACTGTTCTCTGTTCAGAGTGAAACCCATTTACAACCACACTCTGGTATCTATCCTTTAGCCAACTGCAAATCCACTGAACCACCCAAGGCTTGAAGTAGAAGTCCACTCTAATATAAAATCCCTACATCTATAGACATCCACAATTTAACACTAACCTATGTAGCCAATGGGCCCCTTGGGGGTGGCTGGTTGATGTGGTCCATCTGTCACTCTGCCCTCAATCACACATTTCCTTTCATCCGGAGTCACGGAACAGGCGGGTACTTTGGTTTTTTTTTGTTAATTAGGGGAATAAACTTGGATGGGGTAGGGACGACTGTGGGATCAAGAAACAGGACCGTCTATATACACCTCCGTATATATAGACTCCTTCTTCCTCCAGCACTGACACTTGCTCAACACTTCTTTCCAGCGCTAACACTTGCTGATCGTTACACTCCTCACAGTAAGGCCTGAAGGGATATTTATCAGACCTCCATTACCTCTTCCTCTACCCTAATTACCACATGGTGAGGCCTGCATTCCTGACGGCAGGGCCTCCGGACCGCCTATTACAGGCAAGGGCCACAGGCCCTCAAAGTGTAGCTGAGTACAAATGTGCTAGCGGGGTTTGATGGACTACTGCTCCCAGCCCATTCACTTACAGGCCATCTCAGCCCTTCTGACTACTCCACTGCTCAGTGACACCACTCCCATGAATGGCTCCTCTGACCTCCACAGACTGTCCACTGTATCCTCCCAGCCTGCTCCAGTCCTCTTCTCCAGCTCCTAGGTATGTCACTCACCAACACCTGTGGATCCTTTAAAGAGTCTTTTCCTGTAGTCTTTCTGTTGCTTTCCTGCTCCCTTGTGCTGTTCCAGAATCTCTCTCTTCCTGGCTGCACCCGAGCTGCCAGGCCTCAAGGTCACCTCCCCCCCCCCCCCCAGACAGGGGGATCCCGCGCCTCCGCAACCTCTGCTATATCTCCACTCTTCCACCCGACACTCTCCTCCCCCAGCTGGGCAGACCACAGTATTTAAGGAGGCCTGCCCCCTACCAATCCAAGTTGGGGATTGGTCAGGGCTCCTTAACATACCTCAGAAAGTCCCACCTCCTTTTCCATCCCCCTTTCCAGAGCCTTCTGGAAACAAAGGGGAGGGGTAACCAAGGGGTGTTTCTTTCTACAGTCTCCAGCTCTTCCTGGGCCACTCCCCTGCCCAGATCAAAACATTCAGGCCTGCACAGCAGTCATTCCTGACTAAATTTGCCTCTGCTAACAAAAATCTATCACCTAAGCACCTATTCACTATGGGGGCGCTACACCTATCTAGCCCTGTAAAGGAGAAATCAGCATACATACCTTTTTTGAAGCCGATCTGACCCGATCCAACGCTGAGCTGTCAGCTACGGCTTTGCTGTGGAGGTGGGTGCAGAGGACACAGCAGACAACAGAAGCTCCATAGTAAGTCTATGGATGACGTCACTCCCCATTAATTTTACAGCCGTTGTCGGCTGTGTCCTCTGCAGAGCTTATGCTGCTGGAGACCAGATCAGACCGGCTTCAGAAAATGTGTACTGATTTCTTCTTTACAGGGCTAGATAGGTTAGTGTTAGATCGTGCATGCCGGTAGATGCAGGGATTTTAGCGTCAGGGTGGACTTACACTTGAAGTTTCAGCTTGTACAACTTTTTTTATTAGATCATTATGTAGAAATGTATGAAATGCCTTGCTGAAATCAAGATACTCTATGTCCACAGCACCACCCTGACATGATCTGCCCTCAATAAAGACATGGTGCTTTGGGTCCAGCAACTTGTGTGATCAATGATCCTTCTTTTCAGGAGTGATTCCATTACTTGACTACAACTGATGTTAAACTCACTGACCTGTAGTTGCCAGCTTGTACCTTGCTGCCTTTCTTGTGGATGGGTACAATATTAGCTGTCTGCCAGTCATGGGGAACTTCTCCTGTTAGAAGAGATTTATTAAAAAGATCTGTTAAAAGGTGACTATCCTTTCATGGGAAAAAATGACAAAAAAAAGAAAAAAAAAACAACTATAGCATATACCGTTGCGACACTATTGTAATATTGTAATGTTTATAAAAATATATTACCTTTTAAATTTGCAGCACTTTAATTTTTCTGTAAAATTGAATGCAATTTGACAACCTGGAGGCATTCTGTACACAGATAGTGTATGGAACACCCCCAGAAATGTAATTTCATGCCTGTGTGATTGGTTCACTGATTTTCCCAGAAGTCTGCACTAAAATACAAATCTGATTTAACCACTTCAGCCCCGGAAGGATTTGCCCTCTTCCTGACCAGACCACTTTTTTGCGATTCGGCACTGCGTCACTTTAACTGACAATTGCGCGGTCATGCGATGTTGTACCCAAACAAAATTGACGTTCTGTTTTTCCCACAAATAGAGCTTCCTTTTGGTGATATTTGATCACCTCTGCGTTTTTATTTTTTGCTCTATAAATAAAAAGCGACAATTTTGAAACAATAAACTATATTTTTACTTTTTGCTATAATAAATATAAAAAAAATGTAAAAAAACGAATTCATTCCTCAGTTTAGGCCAATATATATTCTTCCTCATATTCTTGGTAAAAAAAATAAATCACAAAAGGCGTATATTGATTGGGTTGCGCAAAAGTTATCACGTCTACAAACTATGGGAATAGATTTATGTCATTTTTATTATTTTTTTTTTTTACTAGTAATGGCGGCTCTCTGTGTTTTTAGCGGGACTGCGACATTGCGGTGGACAGATCGGACACTTTTGACACTTTTTTGGGACCAATGACATCTGATCAATAAAGAAAAAGTCACTCCCATTCACATTCACATTGCACATGGACATAGACAAACAAACAGCTATTTCTTCAGGATAGCAAAAGGTAGGAATCTGCAACAAGGTTTGATAAAATCTATGCAATGTACATTGGTCAACCAGGGGGGAATGTTTTTTTTTCTTAACAAAAGTGGAGTTACTCTTTAACAGTCCAATAACTATACCTCAAAGTTCTCTTAGAACTCTGGGATGAATACCATCAGGGCCCATTGCTACCTCTGTCTCCAGAAATCCTGAAAATGAACCATCATTACTAGAACCAATATGATTCCCTAACTTATTGTTAGTGCAAATTATTTCTGAGAAGACTGAACAGAAGTAATTGTTTAAATGGTTTGCTACATCCAGGTCTCAATTTTTAATTCTAGTGATCCTGTTGTATTTTTTCCTTTCATCACTGATGTGCCTTAAAAAAGGTTTTGTCTCCTTTCTTAATATATTTAATAATGTCCTCCTCTTTCTGTGAATTGGCAGCACTGATAATGTGTTTGCTCTCCTTTTCTCTATTTGTATACACTTCTCCATCAGCTACACCTCCTGTTTCCTTGGATCTCCTATATTCAGATTTTTTTTCTCTTTTTTATACACACATATATACATACAGTGTATATATATATATATATATATATATATATATATAGTGCCTTGAAAAAGTATTCACACCCCTTACATTTTCCACATATTGTCACATTAAAACCATAAAAATAAGTGTATTTTATTGGGATTTTATGTGATAGACCAACACAAAGTGGCACATAATTGTGAAGTGGAAGGAAAATTATAAATGGTTTTACACATTTTTTACAAATAAATATGTGACAAGTGCGGAGTCCATTTGTATTCAGCCCCCCTGAGTCAATACTTTGTAGAACCGCCTTTCATTGCAATTTCAGCTGCAAGTCTTTTTGGGGACGTCTCTACCAGCTTTGCACATCTAGAGAGGACATTTTTGGCCATTCTTCTTTGCAAATTAACTCAAGCTCTGTCAGATTGGATGGAGAGCGTCTGTGAACAGCAATTTTCAAGTCTTGCCACAAATTTGTGGAGTGCATGACTAATAGTTGTCCTGTGGACAGATTCTCCCACCTGATCTGTGGATCTCTGCAGCTCCTCCAGAGATACCATGGGCCTCTTGGCTGCTTCTCTGATTAATGCTCTCCTTGCCCGGCCTGTCAGTTTAGGTGGACGGCCGTGTCTTGGTAGGTTTGCAGTTGTACCATACTCTTTCCATTTTCGGATGATGGATTGAGCAGTGCTCCGTGAGATGTTCAAAGCTTGGGATATTTTTTTATAACCTAACCCTGCTTTAAACTTCTCCACAACTGTATCCCTGACCTGTCTGATGTGTTCCTTGGCCTTCATGATGCTGTTTGGTCACTAAGGTTCTCTAACAAACCTCTGAGGGCTTCACAGAACAGCTGTATTTATACTCTTCCGGTTCCTTGTGTAGTCTGTCCAGTCCCTATGTCA